>JARHVA010000348.1:5827500-5875000 GCA_037957365.1 Torreya grandis
ACATTCAATATAAAACAAGTGGGGCTTACCTCCAAATGGATCCATTAATGGATAATTCATAAAAAGGACCTAAGAATCACATTATCAATTATCCATTTGTAGTTTGAAACACCATATTTTTTTCTATCCAAATACGAGTGTTATTCTTGAAATCTTGGGAAAATCCTATAACCCAAAAGAGGCAAGGGTTTATTATTCTATCATTTTCTCTACTAAGATAAGTTTTTATTTGGTTTCTTCTATCCATCATGATCAAAAATGAGTGAGACTGAAAACAATCCCCCATAGATATGGTCTTCCACAAGATTTTCACCCATCCTTCGTAAACCCTATGTATATCAATTGATCATATAAAATCACTCAAAAAAACCACTACCTATGAATAGGGCTCATCATTCTTAGATCACAGTTCATAAAGATTTTTGAGGATTCCTCTATCTTCCTCATTAGTCTTTAAACCCAAAACTTTAATACCCACCGATAGTTCCAATCCATTTAAAACTACTATAGTGACGGGCCCTGTAGCCTTCTTGACTTTGTTAGGAAAATCCATCCACTCCCAAAATTTTTCTAGGATCTTGACCTCCTCAAAAAAATACCCAGTAGATTCACTCCTTACCTAAGAAAGGGCTCTTGAAGAAACCAAATAGGTATTGTGATCAACTTTTGCTCTAATTTTATTTTCCAAATTACACCCAAAAACTTCCTTCTACCAATCTTTAGATCTGATTATTTCCCACCCTAGTTGCCATTTAGAATTATGGGGGATGTCGTTGATGGCATGGAAAACCTCTAGTCCACCCAGATTTGGGTTATCTTCATCTCCTCCTTTCCCTTGTTTTCATTTTTTCCCACATTTTATTAGAAGAATCCTCCTTCCATTCCTTCCACTCCTATCCATGTCTAAATATGTGTTTTGGTTTTATTTCTCAAATTAAAATTCAAAATGTCAAAGGTCTTCTACTCTGAATCTCTCCTACCCAACTTACCATTCAAAATTATAGGGGATGTCAGTGCTAGTATGGATAATGCCTAGTCCACCTAGATCTAGAACATATTCATATCTTCCTTGACCTTGATTTCCTTCTCATCCATGTCTTATTGGAAGAAGCCTCCTTCTCCTTCTGCTTCCATTCATGACTAAAATATTGTTATGATTTTTTATCTCAAATTTAAATTCAAAATTATGAAGGTCTTCCATTCTGAATCTTTCCCACATAGTTTTCACTCAAACTTATAGGGGATGTCATTGATGGTATAGACAACCCTGAGTCCACCTAAATCTTATTCATCTTAGTTTTCTCCTTACCCTTGATTTCATTCCCACCCATGACCTATTAGAATAAACCTCCTTTCACTCCTTCCCTTCCCATCTATGTCTAAAATGGTGTTCCAATTTTCCCATTCATATTGAAATTCAAATTTATAAAGGTCTTTTGATCCTCCCATTACTTATGCTCCATCAATAAACTTGAAAAATCCTTCAACAAGAGAAAAGTTATGGGTTTCCCCCACAAATATTTCTACTAGATGCAATACTTTCTCCTCCTTCCCTCCCCTATCTAAAACAGTGTTTTGGTTTTCACACTTAGATTGAAATTCAAATTACTAAAGGTCTTTCACTCCTTATATTACTTCTATTCCTTCAGGAAACTTTACAAACCCTTCAACTAGATAAAAGTCTTGGGTTCCCCCACAAATCTTTCTATGGGATGCAAGACTTTATCCTCCTTCCCCACTTTAACTTCATATTTAGGAATCTGCCTCTCTACATGTTCTTCTGCAAGGGATTTATTGGTAGCTCATTTCACCCCTAGAACCAACATATTTGGTTGTAAACAAACCTTATCTACCACCTCTTTTTCTAGAGGATGGTCCTGTTCCTTTTCCACAATACTTCCTACTCCACAATACTTCCTGCTATGGACCAACCATTATCCTTCACTTCTTTTTCCTTTTACTTAGGAAACTAATTCTCTTGAAGTCAATAGTATCTCTTACTATTTCTCCACCAAATCTCTCTGATAATTCTTTATGTTCTTTAGCTTACCTATCCAAGTCCAAGGGTATTTGGGATTTAAAGTCCACACCATTGGATTATCTTATATTAAACCAGTAATATCTTCCTAAAGTGTTATGTTTTTTCACTCAAATTGAAATTCAAATTGTTGAAGGTCTTCCATTCCTTCCACTGAGGGCTTCACTTAGTAATTATTTTAATGTATTTCACAAATAAATATGGTGGGTGTTGGTAAAATATGGGTCCCTCATTTTCCTAATTATCTCATCAATCTATATTTAACTTTATACTATATGTGCATCCAAATCCTCGTGACTACCTAGGGGTCTTGTGGAATTATAGAAGGGTTATGAGGATTTTATGGTTTTTCTCTACATATTCAAATGCCACATTTGTTTTGGATGTGAATGGGTTTGATAGACTTTATAAACTTAAAATATATGGCTTTCACAAAAATTTAATGTAAATCCAAAAACAATCACTAAATCTTATGTTACTTGGCATAAAATTAATCTACTTACCTCTCCTATTGCATAATATTATTCATTATCTCACTTGACAAGCTTCTCAAGATATTTAAATAGAGTTATTTGGAGAGAAATAATTTTTTTTGGAATGTCAGTGTTGTTTCAATGATGTAAGTCACGTTTATATGGAATGAATATTTAACAATGTTTTTTTAAAATATACTACAAAAATTACGTATGAGTATAATGCATACATGTTATAACATTTACATGTTATATCACGTGCATAGTTTAAGTTTTTTATTACCAAGACTAATAATAAATAGATCATACATGTTTACTCTAAATTCAAATTTTTGATAAAAACATGTCCACTTTTTGATACCCGAATTTTCTACACTACCTAGTAATTTCTTTATCATTTGGAAAGTGTGTCATCATAGTAATGTAATTGTCATTGAATAATTGATGTAACATATTAAATATAATGAATACAAGTATCATGTATAGACATATTTATATATTAAAGATGTGGTATAGTAAACATATATAAAGTAAACTATGCAATAAAGTACATTTATGTATTATGAAACCAATACTAAATCTCAACAAGATGACAAACATAACACACATGGAACACAATGTCATGCAATAAGGTGAAATGTTATATACAATGGACATGAATATGTCATAATAAACAAGACCAATGTTCATACATAAGGGACATTTTTGAAAATTTCAAAAACATAAGGCCAAAGGCCACAAGCAATAGATATGTCCAAATGACACACATACCAAGAATAAATTTCAAAGATATTTTCAAGTAATTTTTACACAAGGTCCAAGGGCACACACAATAATTAATCAATATATAAACTATCATGTAAGAAATTAATAACATCAAAGGAGTATATAACAAGTGAAACTAGTTTATTCCACTATCAATGTCGTATTATAGCAGAGTAGTATAGACATGTAACAAAATGTAAAATATGATAAAATATCAAGACACTTGTAATATATTTATATTGACATGGTTGGGAGGTCAAAGAAAGACCTAACCTATTTTAATATAAATTATAGAAGTAGATGCCCCAGTATAGGCATGATGATTGGATAAAAGAGAATCAAACATATAAGACTCCATGTATAGTATGTCCTACATCACTCTCATAGACCTCCTAAAATACATGCATGTTTGAAAATAAATATCTTATTTACCAAAATATGTGATATATAACATATGTAAAGAAGTGAACTAACAAAATTTTCCCTACTAAGGTTCTATTTTTTTTTTTTTTTTTTTTTTTTGAATATTTTTTATATTTTTGAAGTATTTGATTTTTAATTTTTAATTTTTTTATATTTGATAGTTTTTAAATTATTTTTGAAAGGAAACTAGCCTATGATCCCATCAATGGGAGTACTATAGTACGTATTTTTTATCATATACATTGATGGTGACTTTTCATGGGTGAAAATGCTAGGTAAAAATGAATCTAAATAAAAAATAATCAAGTTTTGTAATGTAACTACCCTAATAATTGTTCATAATATATTTTATTGGATATGTAACTTGAGAAGGCACAGGTCTTGGTGGACTCTATTTTATGGTTTTATGGTATCTTATTACATGTGTGCATTGTGGAACATGATGAACTATAAGAGGTACTACCTTAGGATACATTTTATAAGATTTATATTTATTTAAATTTTGAGTAACTCTTTGATGAAGTTTTTTGTTTAGGAGGGTGTACCACTCTCCTCGATATTGATTATAAATAAAGACTATGTATAGTGGTAGCAACTGATTATATACTATGATATTGAATATATGTCATAACCAATTACAGTGGTGGATAGGGAAGAGGATGAGTTAACTTGTTATATAGTGGGTAATCATATCAAATGCCTTGACCTTTGAACATTTGAATAAAATCTAAGTATTTGAGAAATCCATATATTATGGATGGTACTACATGGAGTTTTATACCCAAGGAAATCATTATAACATTAACCATGTGCTTGGGAAGACTAGAAATGGAGCCACTATTGTTAAAATAAGTTGAAGAGGTAGCAATATATTCCTAAGAATATTATGTGTATTTCAATTGAGTGATTTTACTATTCATGATGTATCTTCTAAATCTTGATATGTGTATCAAAGACTACAAATTAGTGTCATTGTACATGCATTTTCACTTGACCCATTTTCAATAATGGCATTATGTATATCTTAGTTATTAATTTACTCTTAAATAAAAAGTGCATGTCTATTTGAATCATCATCATTGATTTCACTATCATCAAATATGATTACTGGTGTTGATGTTCATATTAATGTACCAATAATTTCACCTATTAGATGCCCATATGTCTTAAGATGAGGATACACATTGTACACATGATGTACCTATAAATTATTTATATGCTCTATAATATTATGATTTTTTAATGGATTACTAAAGATTTTTAGATTTGAATTATCATTATTTTATAGTGTAGCTTCTTTTGTATGTGTGCCTAGCTTAATAATATTATCATCAATAAGATATTGTATCTTATGTCTTATCCTAAAACATTTGTTTGTAGAATGGATAATACATTTTTGGTAGTCATAATACACATTATTATTAAAGACCTTAGGTTGAGGCTTGGTAAAATCAAGCTCGAATGGTTGAGGTAGAGATATGAGATTCTAATCAAATAATTTATGTAATATAACATAAGGAGGATATGGTAACCTTAAAATTGCCTCCTTGGTGTAGCTATCAATTGATGCTTGTTTTTTGGTTTTGAAACTACATTGACCATTACTTTTGATTTATTATTTCCTTCATTAGATTAAACTTTTTAGTTTTTCTTGTCTTCAAAATTAGTATTTGAAGTAGATGGAACACTTGGTGCATATTTTATCTTGTTTAATGTTATGATCTAGACTTCTCTTTCTTTGACTATATGGCATAAATCATTAAATTTTTTGAATTTTTCAAACATGATGGAATCATGGAGTTGTGATAGTAAAATTTTTATGAATATATATTATAATTAGTTCTCTTACATATAATGTTTCATATTAGCTAGAATTGATTAGATCATTTGACACTTTTTTAAGTTTTTCAATTTTTGCATAATATATATTTTCACTGATATTAATAGAAAAGTGTGTTAAAACCTAATTTTCCTAAGCATTTAATAATCTAATTGATTGGAGAGGAAGATATATAACCATATTAAATCATAATCTTTAAGGCTTATTAAAAATATTTTGGTTAGTAATTTGTCATTGTAAGCATAGGTTAAGCATGTTACATGGAATGAATGAATATGTTTCTCAAGATCACCTTTACCTTCATATAGTGGTAGCTTAGGATATACAAAACCTATTTCTCATGGGTAAGAGGTTATCTTAGGTGCTAAATTATTATGAATTAAAGTAAGGAGTTCATTGAATAACTTACTATGGAGACAACTTGATCTAATAAAACACTTTGGCATGACATTACATAATAATGTTTTCTAGAGTGTACATTAGGAATGGATGGTAGAAGACATTGTTTAGAAATCAAAGTAGGTATGTGAAATTCACTTGTATAAATAGGTGTATAAATCTATTAGAATCGTCATGATGACCTCATACATATGGATTTTAGCACATATGTAACTAACTATTGGATATGAAATGGGAATAGAAGAATTTGAAATTGAAGGATTAATAACTTTGAAAGTCACCTCTTCTTGTAGTGCTTGAGATGATGGAATATTTTCTTCATGTGTAACCTTAGATGCTAGGAGTAATTGGAAAACTTTATCCACCTAGTTGGGACATTGACAGAATCCTTGATAAAAATTGGACAATTCTTTGACTTGTTCAGATGTACTCTATAGAGTTCATTAGGATCAATTATATTGGATATTTTATAATTATCTTGATAATAATGCATAGTTTAATTATCTTTATTATCATGTTCACCATTAACATCATCATTAATATGTAAAAAAAATTTAAGAGTTAAATTATCATATTCATTAAAAGTGTCTATGTTATACATTTTAGAAGAGGTCAAAAGAATTTTCATATGTTATATAGGAGTTACACTTAATCTAACACTATGAATTAGAGGAATAGAGGAGATAACCATATTGAATGGCATGCAAAGGTGTAAAATAAATAGGGAATGGGTGTAACTAGACAAACTATGTTTGCTTTGTAGGATTTTAGATATATTGATCTTAGTCATACAAATACACATAGCCCCAAAAGGCACTAATTACAGAGTATTTCACTATCTCATAGTTTCATTATCATGTCATTACAGTACATTGAGAGTAACTTTTGAGGGTTAACCACTTATTGATGTAGTATGAAAATAAATGTTCAAAGGCTTTCTATGGCTAAAAAACTAAACTTTTTACATTTTTGATATACTTTGAGGTACATGGAAAATACAATTTGTATATAGAGTTGTCTAATGGCTTAAGTATTGGGGCAATACCTCTCACACCATGGCTCATGTTAAACTAAAAATAATTTTTTCTAAGATAATAAATCCAGAAAAATTTAGAAATATCAAAACACAAATTATAAGAAAGCAAGATAAAAAGAAAAATAAATTTGAAATTTGAAAATGAAATTGATAAATAAATCAGAAAGTAATATTTTAGTGTATAGACATAAGAAATTAATCTATAAGTCTAGGAAAAAATCATAAAAGAGTGCTAAAAATGTATAGGTTCCCTAATATTTGTTACCCTATTTTTAATCCAACAAATAAATGACATAATACTTATAAATTTACAAATAGATACATAGTAGAATCATAAAATTATACATTAATTATAAATTCTAATTTAAAAAATTAATAAATATGGAAAATTGTTATTTAAAAAAAAACTAAGAATAAATGTACTCAACTCAAACCAGGATATTTATTGATTGTTTTAGATGTTTTCAAGTATAAATCAATAAAATATGTGATTGTGCATTTTCATGATCATAAAAAAATCCAAAACTACTCCTAGACAAGTCCACCCCAGTTGAACTATAATGTAGGCTACTCAAATCATTGACCATAGACTTGTCCAAGTTGACTATGACTAACACAACTAATAGAGAAGAATATAGAAAAAAAGACTTTGATAGTGATATATAAGAATCAATATCAGAGAGTATTTTTTATAATACCACTAGAGATGGATACTAACGTAATTCATTCAATTTCATTAACTATAAATGTGTCTTAGTTGACTGGGAGAAAAATATGGCTATTTCACCTCATGTTCCTTAGTTTATTGAGTAGGATAGGATATTGTGATTGTGATTCAAATTATGCTGCAAAAAATTTATTATTTTCCTTGTGTTGTCTTTAAAACACTGAGGGCACTTTAAAATATTTAAAACCTATAGAAAATAGGAGTATAATGGGTTAATCTAATTTCAATCACTCCCTTGATGATTGATCACTAACTATGTATCCAATAATCTCACAAGGGAAATAAATCCCATATAGTTCTCCCATCCGGAGTGATCATGTAATTGGTGTCCTTGACTATGTGTATTCATATATAAATATGGATTTGATACTTTATAATGGTATCTCTTGACTTGTTTTGATATGATTTAGACTTGGATTATGATTTCTCCTTATCAATGATCATAAATATGGAAGGAATAAGGTAGATTTTCCCAATGTGTAATAGTGTGAAAGTGCTCAATAGATAGTGCCAAGTTAGGAATAATGATTGACCTTTGATTTGTGTTTATAGGTGAACCTTTTGATAATTTACTTTAACCAAATTTGTGAAATTTGTGAGAATACCTAAAAGAATATTTCAAATTTTAGAAATTAGTCTTTAATTGTAGTAGGGAATAGTCATTCTAGCTATACGAGAGTGAAGTAACACTCTTGTTTTCCTAGTAAACACCTATCCTGAAAGGTTAGAGACACCTATCCTTAACTGGATATAATTTTAAGGTGATGTTAAGTATTTCAGTATTTAAATATGAGATGTTATGTATGTTAATGATGGAAAAAAGGGTTAAGACTTCATATAAATAAATGGATTAGAGGAATGGTGAGTAATATTTATGTATTTATGCATAATTAATGTGGTTTAGTATGTGTTAGGAATTAGCATTATCAAGTAATTGTGACCATATTTATGTGTCTTCATTTACCATACACGTCCTTATGATATTAATATTTTAGCACTTATTTTAGTCCATCAAAAATACATATGAAAACAAAGATATGGTAAAAATATGAAATCTAGAGGATAATTTTTAAAAAATTTCATATAGACAGAGAGAAAATATTTATTTGATGATTTTAACTTTTGAAATGTGGATATTATAAGAGCTCTAAGTGATCATTTTTTATAGAGATATGATGGATAGGTTATGTATCTTTGGATGTATATGTTTAAACACTAGACACATCGCATATATGTCAAAGTAAGTCGTGTAATTTATCTTATGAGATGTAAATAGGATATAGGAAAATTAAACACCAATAAATTTTTTTAGGTATAACTTCTTCAAAAATTATTAATCAAAGAGAAAAATGAGATTAGTAATGAGTAGGTATTATATTTAATGAGTTTTTAAGAACATGAAATTTTTAGGAGCCAAAGAGAGATTTATACACCTATGTAACTACTTCAGCATGGTCAAAGTAGTTATGAAGGATAAAATTTTAATAATGTTTGATGTAGTAATTATGAGTTGTTGATGTAGTATGAGAATGACTAAGATGGTGGAAAAAATATTACATAAGTGGTTGAGGTAATTATGAAAAAGACTACATGGATAAATTAGTCTTGCTAGATAGCTAATGTAGTAAAGAAAGTGACTAGATGTCTATGGTAGCCTTTCAAAATGTTCAATGTAGCAAAAATTCAACCTAATGGCTGAGGAAGTATTTTTGAATGGCCAATGTAGATAATAAATTGATTACATGGTTGAACAAGTTTTTTCACATGGATAATGTACTATGAAAATAATCACATGGGAAAGGAAGTATTTCCATATGGCCAATGAAATTATTTTTTTGATTATATTGGTATTTTTAATTTTACTTATATTTTAACTATTTTTTATCTAATGGGAAATTAATTGTGCATTGTTTTTGTATTTTTCAATAAAAAAGACAACTGTAATTGTGGTGGATAGTTGATGCATCCTAACTTTCAAAAAATTTAGATAGGTTGTTAGACATGGACAAGTCCCATTTTATTTTCTTTGGGTTTCATGGCATCATGGAGATGTGTAGGGTACCTCTAAATACTAAGTTGGTAGTGATGTTTTTAGAATAGTGGAAAATATGTACACATACATTATGTGAGATGTGCATGTGATATGTTTATGGGGACACACTTGATGTATCCATGACTATAGAAGATATGGATGTTATTTTTGGGTTGTCACTAGAGGGTACACCCATTTTGTGATATGACAAATATTGTGATAGAGAGACATGTATTGGCCAAATGGATCACATGGTAGGATTGGTATTGGCAACAAACATTACTAGTGTGACTATTATATGTATATGTTAAGTACATTCTAGATATCTAGAAAATGATACTAAACATGATAACTATGAGGGTTATATGTCACAAATTTAATGGGGTAGTATCACTTCTTGTGATTCTAGTGTGAAAGGTAGTTTTAAAGTGATAGACAGTGTATTGTATGTTTGCAACTAGTGCATAATTTTTTAAAGTATTATGAGATGGAACCATATATCATTATATATAGTGATATTATATACTTATTAGATATATGAATGATTTCATATGTATAAGCTGATGTAGAGACCATGCTAGATTCTAGATCACTTTCTCATGCTCATGGGAGAAGACAACATTGACATGCCAAGTTTAAAATTAATAGGGTTTGTGACATCTACCTACTAGGAACTATATAGCAATAAAGGATTTAAAAAAAAAAAAAATCTATCAGACTTGAACAACTACTTTCAAAATAATTTAACCTCTTTATAAATAATTGTTTCTAATCTTATTTTGGTATTATTACTATTGTACACACTATATTAGAGCTATGTTTATTATAAAGTCTAATTTTCACTATTTCTAGAATCCAAATAACTAAAAAAAAAAGTATTTATCTATCAACTTATTTTATTAATTATCGTTAAAGTTTTTTTATTCTTTTAATTTTATGTTGTTGGTGTAGATTTCTGAACATTGTGTGACCTCTACATAAAATACTTAAAAATATCTAAACTCATGTGATTAATATTATGTTTTCTTTGTAAGTGGTTCTAATACACTCATTTTTAAAATATGACTAGTGATGTTTACTCTTATATTAGTTTAATAAACAATACTTTTCAATAAAAAAAATAAAATTAAAGGAATACTTAAATAAAAAAACAACATAAAAGTAAAGACATAAAACAGAAATAGTAATAGTTACACAAGTCCCAAAGGCATAAAAATTTATAAAAGAAACATCCTAAATTATAAGAGATGAGATGGAGGTGAGTCATCTATCCTGTTGACCCATAATTTCTACTAGTAGGATCAACAACATCAAGTAAGGGTTCCAATCACATCTAGGGAATTTATTCATTTTTTATTCTTCCACCAATTTTAGATGAACTAAGGACTTTACCTATTGAGTCAGAGGTACCCAACCTCATGATTTACAAAATAATTTTTTTTGACGAGGCAGAGGAAAAACCTCTAGCTAATGATGATAGCAATGTCTAAAGTTGTGGTCACTATGACCATGCCCCTAAGGAGATGAGTGGCAAGGGGAATCTAAAGGTGACATGATAATAATGCATGGGGTTATTCCAAGAAAATATAACGAGAGGAGGTGATCCATATCTATTTGAAAATTATCTATCTCTATTTATATCTATAGAATATCATTAGAGATTATCATAGTTTTGTTAGAAACAAATAAAGTAGAACCCAAGAGAGTGTAAATGAACAAAGAATTATTTATATCTTTTCATAATATATAAGAACTCTTAATCTAAAAATTGTGTTAAATCAGAAAATTAATTGTCCATATGAATGCCTTGGCATTGAAGGGGTTGATAAAAGAATGTGTCTAAAACCAAGAACTTTTGAGCTAGTTGACAAAACCAAAAGATATGCTTCATGGATCAAGGTTTTTCACTTTATAGACAACATGGGTTTAAAAAACCTAGATGAATAAGCCCCTCTCCTAAAGTAATCCCTTTATAAAATAAACACTAAGCAAAATGAGCATTCTTGGGCTCGAGAATGGATTTCCTAGTAGTATCAAAGAAATGGCTTGAAAATAAATATTTAACTACTACAACAGTAGTTGTATTTCATACATCACCAAATTTGAAGATAGCCATTAATAGCTTAACCAATATTTTTACCAACAAAAAAACGGTATTAACATTTTATTTCTAGTCTTTTCAATGAAATGGAGATCCTTAAACACCACTTTTTTATAAAAGCTCCTCATATATGCATTCATCTAAATTTCACTTATGAACTCAAAATATCTTTTATTAAGGCCTAGTTATCAAAGATATAGAGTTATCTATAAAACTATCAATAAAGATATGAATTTCTTTCCTAAAAATATTATTAGCTTGAATCCATGGGACTTTCACAAGGGACACACCATGGAAGTTGAGAACATGAGATCACAAATGGGAATGAGAAATGACTGAAATACGAGACCTAAAAACACTTCCATTTCAAATTAACCAAGGTTTGATAGATTTTAAATATTTCAAAATGATTTTATAAATAAAAGTGCTAATAATATTAATAGGTACTAGTGAAATTAGGAGAGTATGAATCCCAATGCCCCTCCAAGTAGAAAAACTATAAAGGGTACCTTAAGAAAAATAATGTCTAATAAAAAAGATATTATACTAAACATTTTAAAATAATTTTGGATATTACTATACATTAGAATTTAAAATCTATATGAGATCTTATCCATAATTATTTGATAGTGACTCTTACATACAAAAATAATCTCCATCACTAAAATTTATTTAACAATCCAATGTTTTTATTTTTAACAATCAAGGATATAATAGAATATTCAATGTTTTCATTTTAATAATTTTACAAAACTTTACGTAATTTTACCTTAGTACCTAATTTTATAGTAAACTTTGATGTGTCCCTACACAAATATTTTAGGCTCATAAAGTCTAGAGGATGAGTATGTTTTATTGCTTGGCCTTTCCCTCTCCTCCTATACAACCTCACAATCCTTTAAAAAAAAATTCAAATACCTCCAAATATATGTCTTACTACCCTATGTTATATGTATTTTGTAATTTATTCTTTGACTCTATAAATACTCATTCATTCATATACATACATATACATTGTGTTTTAACCTTTTAGGGTTTAGCTTATGTAAATCCTATGTTTGATTAAAGGGATGAGTAGAATAAATTTAGGAAATAATATTTATATAATAACCACTAACTTTTATAAAATTTGACTAGTTTTGATGTTCTAAAAAAATTAATAAATATGTGAAAATAAAGACTTATCTAGAAAACACCTGATACAAATGATTTGAGTACTAAAAACTCTGACAGAAGTAGGTTTAAGTGTCATCAACTAGATTCCTATGTTAGAACCCCTCCTAGACAATAGGGACACATTTAGACAATAACACCATATGGATTTAGTGTCCTAATATTGATGCTAATGTCCTTTATGTATGACTATCTCAACTTCTAGGTGTACCTATGTCTTGATTTATAGGTTCTATTCCCACACACAAATTCTAAAACTCTATATTATGCCTATAATGACTGACTTATGATGAAAACCCTAATTTTCTTTGAAAATAACATATGAGGTGAAAAGTGTGTTCATTATTAGGGTAGGTTGGACATCCTTAACGCCCCACAGTGAAGACAATTGCCTACATACCAATACTCTAAAGAGGGATCAAGATCAATGTAGTTTTCCCCACATAAGTGCTTGTACTATTGTAATTGATGCTAGTATGATAGTGAAATTGAGTGCCTTAACTGTGATTGAGACTGGAAACATATAACATTTGAGTTTAGGGATATTATAATGGTAGTATGCATAATTAGGGTAAAATAGGGATTGATAACCTTGATTTTGCTCAACTTGTTTTGTATTTGAAAAAGTATTTTGAATCTAATTTCCATCTAGTGGATAAAGGGCTAAACATCAAGTATTTATAGTGTTATATTACTTGTGTGGATAATAAAATATGTCTAAGAAAATTTGTGGAGGGTTTTACTTTTGAAAATGTATTTGTCTGGGAAAGTTAGGATAATGGACATATGCACCATTTCAAGGACACTAGCACCATGTGGCTCTAGTGTCCTTAATGTGGCAATAATGTCCAATTAGCAGAATACTAGGCACAAAGTGCCAGGATCAAGAAATGAGGGTTTGAGAATGAGTTTGAGCTAATTAGAGATGATTGTGGCCTGCATAAAGGTTGGATAAGTGTGATAATAGGCTCTAGAATAGGTTTACAAATAATTTAGGGATATGTAGTCTTAATTAGCACTCCTATCACTCACATACCACTTCTAGGTTTTTAAATTTCCCCCCCTTTATGCCATAAATGTAACAAAGTGAAATGACTAATATAAAGATAAAATAAGCATACCTAGACTTACCTAAGAATTGAACCTTATGAAGCTGAATTTGAGTATGTGAAGCTAGGTTTGTGTATTTGAAACATGATCCAATGCATGCACTACAAATGAAACATGAATAAATTAGTCCTTACTTAAGAGATATCAAAAGTAAAATACTATGTTGATTAAAGAAGTTAAACTGAGTAAAGATATAGGAAAGAGGAAATGAATGGATACACCTCATTGGGTACGTGAACCAATGTATGAAATTGGTGACAAACTTGTGTTTGTGTATATAGTGATCAATTGGTGAATATCTTGGATTGAGTTGATAAATTGCACAATACTCATGTGTGGGTAGTTCAAGAACTCAATTAATTTTTAAATCCATCATTGCCCACCCATGATTAGTGGATCATTAATTATGAATATCTTGGATTAGACTGATAGTGTGTCTAATTATATCATGTGGGTGGATTAAGAACTAAATTAGGATATGATTCCATCATTTCCCACCCATGTGTAGTAGATACATCTAAAACTAAACTATGTTAAGTACTAAGACTATTTAAATGGGTATATCTAACTATGTATGTCAACTCTATAGGCACTCACGTAAACTAGGTATCTCTTGTCCACTCGAGAATACAAAAAATTATAAATGGAATAAGGCATATTATTAGTGATAACTTGGAATATGATATCAAGTGTATATATCATAAAGAATCACATGGAATTTGTCATTCCATATAATCAACCAATGTGTAATTGAGCATATAGAAATAATGTGTCATGCACATGCCACCAATTTGGTATCTGAGTATATTTATTTTGAACCAAGTTGCAATAAATGTATATGAGTATCTGAACTAAATATGAGAATGGTAATATCTTGCATGATGACCCTAATCTAAGCAACTAAATATGAATCTGAGCTGAGCTTATATAAAATTAATTACAAACTAAGTATAAATAAGAAACTTATAATTGGATATGTGCAAACCTGTACTATCCATGTTGTAATGTTCAAGCCAATTTGAGTTGTTATGAAACTAATGTTACTAAATAGTAGAACCATGTCTTTGACAATAGCATCATGTGGCATTGATGTCCTTCTAGTCTGAAATATGTGTCATTGTAATGCTATATGAGTCACTATTTTTCCACTATATTTACTTATAAATGGTTTTTTGTAACTAAGCCTATGCACCAAAAAATTTACTATGAATGCAATATAGGAGCCTAATCTCTATGGAAAACCACTATGAATGATTTTTATTTTGAGGGGAGTTATTTAACTTATGCAAGAACTATCCTTGAAATAAATAGCTCTAAAAAATGTGTGTTAGTTGGAGCATATATGATAATTGCATGATAATTCTATATAATATGCATACATAACCTCAAAATGTAAGATAATTTGAGCATAAGTATGTAATTGAAGATGTATGTCATGTCTAGCATTTTATAAGGGTGTCAAGATAGATATAGTCAATATATATAGAATTAAATATGAGTATAACTAAGTAGCTAGCTACAAGGATGGGGTATGATGTCTATCACAGTACCCATGTAGGAAGGGTAGATCCATGAGGTCCCTCATGGCATGAAAAATAGGTATGTGTAAAAAATAAAGAAAAGTGTCACGGCCATGGTGCATATAAGAAATAATACATACAAAACATGTGAAGCACACAAAGTAGGACAATGTGCCACATTTCAAGGGATATGGGGACATGCTACTAAATCTGAGAAAATAAGACATACAAGGACATGTTCAAATGTCCACATATGTAAGAAATAAGAAAGTTAGATTAGAGACACATAGAAGGACATGTTCAAATGTATACATACATAATTAGGAAGACATACACAAGGACATGGGCACATGTCCAAATCAAATATATTATGAATATAAGTGGCATAGAGCAAAATAACAATGGAATATTAAAATGCATTCAAATAGAAGAAGCATAGAAATACAATCAAATCTAAACTATTAAAGAAAGAAATGGTATCATACATGAGTATGTAATATAAATCTATGTAACAAATAGGATGTACATAGGTTGAGTCTAAATTAGTGATAGTCAGAAAAACATCTGAGTAAGAGTAGCAATGATCAATATCTAGATAAAATAATGCTAAAGCTAGAATGTAGAGTATGTAAGGATAGAACCTAGTAATAAAAACTATGTAGAGGATGCCCCCATGTGGGAGAATGTATCAAGTAAATAACCATGGATCAATGTATATGCCTCAAGTGGGTATATAATATCATGCCTAGATTAGTGTAGTCGAACTGAGTCTTATATGCAATCTATAAGCACTCGACAAGAAAAAGTGAAGCATGTAGTATGTTAAATCTCACTATACTAAGATAGATAACATATGTAGTGTTTAAAAAATATAATAAGTGTAAACATACCAATGCATACAATCTATAAATTTGGTGTTTTCTTAGTAATTATTTTAATGGTTTTTTATTTTTGACATATTATATAATTTTTTATTTTATTGAAATAAGCTATGTACAAGCAATATGAAAATGAACTATGTACAAAGAGTAAAATAAAAGGAAAGTGTATCTAAGTAAATTTAGTAAATGTAAGAGAAATAGTATACAACCAAAGTGCAATGTCTCTATAGACCCAAGATCACATCCATAAGATGTGGATAGTCAAACAGTGGATCTGAATGGAGATCATCCAGTGTTGAATATTGAATTTGTCTAAACTAAAATAAGTTATCATTGTCATGGTATTCATATCAATCTATATGTATCATTGGAACCGTATCCTTGGCATTAGTCTATAGTCCATGCATTTGAGTGGCATGCTTCTCAACTATGTAAGATACCTCTCACACAGTCCCAGGGGAAACCACATTATATTGTGGAGTATCTATATGAAGAATGTGGTTCTCATCTATGTCATCATGTAAGATGGGAATCATGTGTACCTCACAAGTGAATTTTAACCATCTATATCACTAATCAATTATGGCATTGTTTCTTATAACCATGTACTTCCAAGTGTACCCTATAGATGAGTTCCTTTGCTCATATAAATAATAATGTAATAGCCACCTTGGGGCCACATGAAATAGGTAGTGTAAAATGTCCAATGAAATATTGATAATGTATAGCATGTTGTAACTTACTCTCATGACATCTTATGTGTGTAAAAATGACAAAGTGAAAGTGTTAGGATTCTAATCCTCATCTATAACCACATGGAGAATGTATTTATCTGTTACAAAAAAGTAGATAGTAAATGGATCATTTTGTGAATATTTGTGTCAGTGACAACTCTGTCATGGTACTTATATCTATGAAGGTTCTCATATATCTGAAAGTGGAGGATTTATGATATGAATAGTTCCCTTAGCATTAAATTTATTAGATTTATGTTATAATGTTGAACATGTGTTGGTATTATGTCTTGTAAGTTTGTGAAAGTGGCAAAAGTGTTGACCTTCCTATGGTGACAATATGTTGACTGATATATGTCATATTATGGGTAATATAATAAATTATCTATCAAGTAGTATCTATAAGATTTGGTATAGTCTATTATGTGAACTCCCTACCTAGATTTGTATCACTAAGTTGATATCCATAGATGTAACCATATGTATTGAATGAATAAAAGGATTTGTCATTGACTGTAACTGAGTATGAGAACTTGTAGTTATAAGATCCTAAAAAAGTGGTTATAATAGTTTAGGGAGAGGTATAAGTTCCTTAGAATCATATATGTAATCCATTGGGCCCACTGGTGTGACAATTAATACACACAAATAGTCATCCATATCAATAGGTGTTGGATCATCCTTCATGGTAGCCTACGAATCTGTATTAGAGTTATGAATGTAAACCTCTTCTAAATTTAAAAGTAGTGGTAATTTTTATATAAGAATCTAATCACCTACCCTAGGTGGGGATGCTTGTAGTATGGGAGGTTATTCTTCTATCATCAATAAGGTTAATTGTGTTGTAACAAGATCTAGAGGATGTGTAGGAATAGTCTTGCTAGACTCCCCCACCTCATATATATGCATGTACTCAATCATAATATTTTGAGGTGGAGATTCAATGAGAACACAAGGTGTCCCATATGAATATGTACTCGAGGTAGGAGGCTCGATGAGTCCACAATTAGTGAATGGTTAATTATCTACTGGACATATGTACATGAACCCATCATGTAGACACTTGATGCATTTGTGTAAAGTAAATGGTACAACCTCCATAGCATGTATCCAAGGTCTCTTGAATAACAAGTTATAGTGTAAATGATTTAGAATCACTTAAAAGTGTGTAGGTAAGGTTTTTTCCCCACCATAATGTCTAATGTAATAGAACCCAATGTCTATCAAGGAATTCCATCAAACCCTAAGATATTCTTATATGTATTTTGAATAGATGTTATATAGATTTCCATGGTCTATATAAATTTGAGGTTACGTATGTTGAGTCTTGAACCATTGTCAATTAGAACATGTTTAATAGTTATATTGTTTATTTGTGCTTGAATAAAAGTTGACAAGTTTTAAGAAATTAATGACTATAAAGGCAATTCCTGATTTGAGAAAGATATCACATCATCAACATCTTTGATAGTGTTCATGATAGATGAAAAATAATCTATCTCAATGTCACGAGGTAGAGATGTATGATTAAGTACTTGAAAAAGACTATCCTAGAAATTTGTTATTTTTTGAAGTAATTCCAATATGGATATCTTATCCATTATATTTCTTAATTGATCCATAATATAAAATTATCTTTACTGATCTTTGGGTCTTGTTGAAGTGTGTTGGGATGAAGAAGGATGGTAGGATTACACTTCTCTTGTATAAATTGAGGAGGCACCCTGTTATGCCTAGTAACAACTCAAACTATTGGATCTACTATTTACCAGGGGTGAGTAGCAGATGTGGGATGGGAGCATAGATAATCAATTAGTCTAGGTGGAGGTGGAATAAAAGGACTCCTCTAAGACATTTGTCATCTATTACTAAGTAGAGGTAATTCAAAGTGATACATGTAGCAATGACCCTCATAAAAATTGGACTCACATGAGGGAGTACCAATGTGTAAAATAAGATTAGATCTAACATAATCCCTGATAGGAGTGACATACATGTGTACTTTTGTGCTAATGACTGGTAATAAACATGCTAATCAAAGTATAAGGATTTGTACCATGAAGTAGAAAATGGCATCCATCATGATAATCATTGTAAAATGCTATAAATTAAAATTGAGTAGATGTTGTAAATGTAAACCCTAGTGTTATCTAGGGTTAGTGTTTGGAGTGATGCTAGAAGTTGGGTTCACCAAATGTATTTACATTTTAAGGCTTAGCTTATGTAAATCATATGTTTTATTAAAGGGATGAGTAAACTAAATTAATGTAATAATATACATAAAATAACTATTGATTTTTTAGAAATTTGACTAGCTTTGAATTTTTAAAAATAACAATAAATGTGTGCAAATAAAAACTTATCTAGAAATCACTTCATATAGACAATCTGGGTGCTACAAAATGAGATAGAAGCATGTTTGAGTATTATCAACTATATTTATATGTTAGAACACCTCTTGGATAGTAGCACCACATTTAGACTATAGCACTATGTGGCTCTAGTGTTCTAATGTTAGCTTTAATGTCCTCTATGTAGGATTATCCCAAACTTTTAGATGCACCTATGTCTAGATTCTTGGGTTCTATTATTGCATGCATAATATATATAAGTTTGTATTATGCCTATAATCATTGATTTATGATGCAAACTCTAATCCTCCTTCTAAGTAAGATATTAGTTGAAAAATTTGTTCTTTAGTAGGATAAGCTAGACATCCTCAACACCCTACTATGAAGAGAGTTTGTTACATACTAATACTCTGAGGAAGGATCAATCATGATGTAGTTGTCCCCAACTAAGTATTAGTACAAGTGTAAGTGGTGCTAGTATGATAGTGGCATTGAGTGCCTTTAGTGTCCTTGAGATTAGAAACCTAACAAATATAAGCTTAGGGATATAGTAGATGGTAGTATGCAGAATTAAGAAAGAATAGGAATTGATAACCTTGATTTTGCTCAACTTGTTTCATATTTTAATATGTATTTTGCATCTAATTTCCATCTAGTAGATGGAGGGATAAAATTCATGTATTTGTAGTGTTTTGTTGCTTGTGCAGATAATAAAAGATGTTTAGACCGACCTTAGGAGGGTTTTAATTTGAAAATTTATTCTTTTGGGAAAGTTAGGTTAAATGACATAGACACCATTTTTTGGACCCTAGTACCACGTGGCTCTAGTGTCTTTAATGTGGCACTAATGTCTAGCTAGTAAAACACTAGGCAAAAAGGCCTAGGATTAGGAAATGAGGGTTTGGGAATATGTTTAAACTAACTAGGGATGCATGTATCCTACATGAAGGATCAATAAGTGTGATAATAGGATCTAGGATAGGTCTAGGGATAATATATAGATAGGTAGTCTCAAGTAGGACTCTTAGAACTCAAATATCACTTTTAGGTGATTACACATTGTCAACCTTAAAAATTAATTAATTTTTAATATAAAATAAATGTGGCTCAATTGGTTTTCTTCCTAACATCCATAAAATGTTTGAGAATAAAAAATTATTTTACCATTATATTTAAACCCCAACTAAACTAAATAAAAATCCTCTCCCATGATGTCTTGCATAATAATATGATGTAGCACATATTGTGCACATTCCCACCAATGTTATATGGTTACATCTACACCAGTATTCAAATAGAATGTGAATTTCTTGAATTAATATTTTATAGTGGGAATGAATGAATCATTATGTCACTAGGAAGGACACTTACATTATAGTTTTACTCCTTTTGGTTTTAAAATCATGGTATATTAAGTTTATATTTTTTATGCGAACCAAACTTGCCTTCTAATTTGGGATTAGATTAATTTGAATGAATGAAAAATTTATAAAAGTATGTGTAGATCCAACATACATTGAAGAGGCATACCCTACTTGAATTACAAGGCATGTATATAGACACATTTGAACATGATTTTTTAAATTATTTTAGTAGGAGATCCACTTTCATTATAAATTTAATTCATTAACAAAAAAAAATAATATATTAAATTCATGTATTACTACATATAAAACCCACCATCCAATGTGACCAATAATTAAGAATTTATTTTGATGAAAAGGGGCCCAACCTAAATGACCAAAGTCAATAACAAAGCCATATTAACATATTATGTCTATAGGCTACTACTTAGTAGGATTGACATAACTAATTTAAATGTGCTAAGACACTACCATAATGTTTAAAATCTAAAAATAAAAAACCATTATTTTCTTTATTTTCTTTGAGCTTACTAAATTGACTTTGGGCATGATGTCCTAATTATCATATCAAAAAATGTTTTTCCACCTAAACATGCCCTTTTTAAGGAGCCTCAACCCCATTTTGTCTCCATATATATGATCCATGCATAAACATGAGGCATACAAGATATAGCCTCATCACCAATGCCATATATTTATTTTGAATATTTTGTCCCCAATTTTGAATTAACAGTGTGTGAAAATGAATTTCATAGCTACAACCTTATTATAACATTGGATTTTATTTTTTATTTTTTATTTTACTATAATTGCCATAAGCTTGGTGATTTTTTATCTAAGAAATCAATTCGTATTGAATCCCTTTTATGTCACCTTCAAATAAATTTCAATGATATCAAATTCATCTTTCCTCATGGTGGGCACAAGGAGAAGCTATATGTGATAAAATTATACCACTCAAAGGAATGATTTTATCCATTTAATTCTCTCAACAAATGTCAACTACTTGTTTAATTATTTTTATAGATTTTGATAAAATATAAACAAGGATATGGATTCCTTTCCTAAAAATATTGGTAGCTTGAATCCATGGGAATTTCATAAAGGACACAGCATGGAAGTTCATAACATGATATCACAAATGGGAATGAGAAATGATTGAAATAATGGACCTAAAACCACCTCCATTTCAAATTAACCAAGGTTTGATGGCTTTCAAAAATTTCCAAATGATTTTAGAAACAAAAGTGTTAATAACATTAATAGGTATTAGGTAAATTAGAAGAGTATGAAACCCAATGCCCCTCCAAGTAGAACAACATTAAGTAATTCCATAAGAAACATAATGTCTAATAAAAAATGATATTATACCAAACATTAAAAAATAATTTTGGATAATACTATATTTTGAAATTTAAAATCTATATGCAGTCCTATTGAAAATTATTTTATAATCCCTAAGAAACATAATGTCTATTAAAAAATGATATTATACCAAACGTTAAAATATAATTTTGGATAATACCATATTTTGAAATTTAAAATCTATATGTAGTCTTATAAAAAATTATTTTATAATAAATCCTACCTGCACAAATAATTTCAATTACTAAAATTTGTTTAAAAACCAATGTTTATTTATTTAACAATGAGGGTGATAATAGAATATTTAATATTTTCATTTTAATACTTTTACCTTAGTATTTAGCTATCTAGTAAAGTTTGATGTGTCCCTAATTAATTGTATGCCCATAAAGAGTAGAGGATGAGTATGTTTGGTTGTTTGGGCTTCTCCTCTCCTCCAATACAACTTCAAAATCCTTTAAAAAAAAGGTCCAAATACCTCTCAATACATGTCTTACTACTCTATGTCAAATATGTTTCTTTGAATTTATTATGTAACTCTAAAATATTCATTCATTTATATACACATATATACATTTCGACCTTAAAAATTACGTAACTTTTAATATATAATAAATGTGACTTAATTGGTTTTATTCCTAACATTCATAAAATGTTAGAAAAGAAAAGCATATTTTTCCAGTATGTTTAAACCCTAACTAAACTAGTTAATAAAAAGCCTCTCCCACAACATCATGGATCATAATATGACATAGAACATATTGTGCACATTCCCACCAATGTTATATGATGACCTCTACACTAGTAGACAAAGAGAATGGAAATTGTTTGAATATCTCTTTTACAATTGGGACAAATGAATTATTATGTCAGTGAAAAAAGCCACTTACATAGTAGTTTCATTCTTATTAATTTAAAAATCATGATATATTGGGTTTATATTTTTTTGTAGACCAAACCTACCTAACAATATAGAATTAGTTTATTTTGAATGAATGAAAATTTTATAGACATACAAACAAATCCAAGATGTATTGAAGAGGCATATCTCATTTGGGTTACTAATGTGTGTGTGTGTGTGTGTGTCTATATATATATATATATCTCTGTGTGTGTGTGCGTGTGCGCGCGTGCAATTAAACATGATATTTTTCAATTATAATATTAAAAAACCACTTTCATTATAGCTTCATTCCATTGACATAAAAATAATAAATATATTAAATTCATATGTTACAACATACCAAACCTATCATCCAATGTAAACAATAATTAAAAATCTCTTTTAATGAAAAGGGGCATCCCCAAAGTCAATAATAAAGCTATAACAACATATTATGTTTTTTAGGCTATTACTTAATAGGACCATTAAAAGTGATTTAAATGTGCTAAGACACTACCATAATGTTTAAAATATAAAAAATAAAAAAAAATCATCATTTTCTCTATTCTCTTGGGGAAACCAACCTTTGTAGTCCATCAACCATAAATATTGATTTTTAACTCTATTTGAGCTCTCTTTTACACCAAAATGATCATCTTAGAAAGTAAAATTCAGGCATAAAAAAATATATTAGTTTAAACCCTCATTTTATCTTGTATAGCCTTTAAAAAGTTCTAAAAATAAATGATTTGGACTCCAAACTTTTAGAGGCCATAATTGTTGATTTGTAACTTAGTTTGAGCTATCATTTGCGATTAAAATGACTATCTTAGAAAGTACAATTTATAAATAAATAGATCTATCCATTTACAAATGTTCTTAGAAAATTTTAGACCTTCAAATGGTCATCTATGTGGAGTCTAAACTTTTGGAGGTCATAAATTTTGATCCATAACTCTGTTTGAGATCTTATTTATGCTAAAATGATCATCTCAAAATGTATAATTTAGACATGAATAGTTCCATCCATTTAAGGATGTTTTTATAACTTTTCATACCTTTATATGGTTATGTGTAGCCTCAAAAAAGTTATGAAAATTTATGCAAAGTCTAAATTTGTGGAGGCCATAAATTTTGATTTGTAACTCCGTTTGAGCTCTCATTTACACAAAAATGATTGTATCAAAAATTAAAATTCAGACATAAATAGCTTTATCATTTTTGAGATGTTTTTAGAACATTTTTAGACCCTCAATTTGTCACCTATAGCCTCTAAAAATTTCTAAAAATAAATAATTGGGAGTCTAAACTTCTAGAGGTCATAACTATTGATATGTAACTCTATTTGAGTTATCATTTACACCAAAATGACCATTTCAAAAAATAAATTATATTCATAAATAGATACATCCATTTAAGAATGTATTCAAATTTGTTACAATCTTAAATAGTCATTTATGGACTTTAAAAAGTTTTGAAAACAAATGATATGAAGTTCAAACTTTTAGAGGCCATAACTTTTAATATGTAACTATTGACTTTGGACACGATGTCCCAATTATCATATCGAAAGTTGTTTTTCCATTGTTATTTTTCTTGAACATGTCCTTTTTAGGAAAATCCATCTATTCCCATTACACCATTTTTTATCTTTGTTTTCTTCCCGGAGGGAAGCATTAAATCTCTCTCTTAAACTTTTAGTCTCTTCGTGTTTTTGCCGTGTATGTGTGTAATATAATTATGGAATATGGTACCAATTGAATCTTTTCATAGACCAACGTGGTAGAAAATATCTGTTACAACTCATGAACATCCATTACAGCTCATGCCAACCTAGAGTCTCTTTTCAACCGCCCTCTGCTCTAAAAAGCATAACCAAAAATCTCTTTGTAAAGGCATAGCCAGAAATCAATGTTTCGGCATCCCCTTAGTTAAGTGAAGATTCCTCTAATAAATTGGTAAATCGACTATTGTGTGTGGTTTACGCCTCCCCTCAATCATATCGATGTTCTTTTGCATGTCTTTTTATTTTATATGTAAATTTGTTTTTATATTATGTTTTATTTTTTCGCATTTCATTGTCAATGGAATGGCAAATTTAAAGTTGTTCAAAAGGTGCAAGTTATGTTGGAAGAGATGTAATATTTTGTTTTAGTAAAGAGAGGTTTTGTAAAGTAAGGGAGTGTAAACTGATAGTTGTACCACACATGAAACTCTTAATTATTGAGCTTGTCCCTCCTTTTTTATACGAAACGTCAATCTAATATTCCTAATGGGGATGATAGTGGAAAAATAAGTGGTTTGTTACTTCATATGGCATGGAAATAAGATATGTAAGGAGGAGACATCAATGTTTATTATGAGCTTGAGCAATGATTAATCAATATAAAAGGGCATGGCCATAAAGAACATGAAAGCGATGAAATATTCCAAGGTGAGTTAGGAAGTGTGAGGGGTGTGACTTGATGATCTAGAAAATAAGGGTTTTTTAAGTGAAAGAGTGTAAATCACTAGGAGTATTGCATGCAAAAACCAAATACTATTAAAATTGTCTCACCTTCTATGCAAAAAGCATTAATCAAGAATAAATATTTTGAGTGGAGTTGATGGTGGAAAAAGAGGTGCTGTGTTACCTTATACGATGTGGCAATGAGTTGTGCATAAACAAGATGTCATGTTTCATGATGAGCTTGAGCAATGAAGAAGTAGTATACAAGGCAAGGGCATACAAAATATGAAAGTGGTGAAAGATTTTAAGGTGAGCTAGGAAGTGATGGTGAGGGGATATGATATGGTATTTTAGGTGATGGACTTGAAGAAGTTTGGGTAGATACATGTGAAAATTTCAATGACATGTCACATTTGTATGTTTTAACTATATGAAACTAAATTAGGCAACTTTAAAATTAATTATCCTAAAAATGAAAAAGCTTATTCAATAAAAGATGTATTCTATATAAATAGATATGGAGATAGATATTTATAAGTATTTTTAATCATTTTTTCAATAACACTAATAAAAATTATTGTATTTGTAATACTAGTGAACATTTCTCTTTATTTGTTAATATATTTATTGCCAAGATCATAAGAGATTATGTTAAATACAATAAATGAATACTAAAACCAATAAAGTTACCTCAAATAATGAAATAATCTACAAGATTGAGATGAAAGTTGACAAATAGAGAAACCATCAAAAGGAGAAAAAATTCACAAGCTTATTGAAAGCCTTGAAAAAAAATTTACCCTAAGTACATATCAAGTAGAAGCTAGGAGAGAGAGAGAGAGAGTGAATAATGACCTTAAGCCAAAACAACATTTCAAGAATGCAAGAGAAAATTTGTGAAATAAGATTATTAATAGAAGAGAGGAGGAGAGGGATATTTGAATAGAACAAGAAGGATGAAGGAATGATAAGAATTCCATTATGACCTTACAAACACTCCTTGATGTGTGTAATGTGTACTACTCCCAAATAAAGTGGGGTAAGTGTGTGACATGGGGTGAGGACTTACTTGAACAAATAAATCTCAAATATTACAATGGGACAAGAGATGTGAGAGACACCTAATAATAATAATAATAATAATAATAATAATAATAATAATAATAATAATAATAATAATAATAATAATAATAATAATAATAATAATAATAATAATAATAAAGACCTAGGATAATCCTAATTACCTTAAAGGATCTAAATTAGATTAATAACCAACACTCCCTCTTAAGCTTATTTTAGAGTTGTGAAAGTGGAGAAAAGATTTTACAAAAAAGGAATGGAGTTGAGATTACATAATACTTCACCTTAATAGAAACTTCCTTCAACAGGAACTAAAATAGTTTGAGAAAGAAAGAAAATAATAAGTTGTTGCTAAAACTCACAAGGATGAAGATGTTATCATTGACAATTTCCAAGAATAATCTTTGGACAATGTGATCAATCCACAATAGAAAAAGGACCATGAATAAGTAAAAAAGATCTAATTAATCTTACAAATTAAACAAGTTAATACCAATCTTTCAAGTTAAGTAATTAATATGCCATAAAATGATCTACATATAAATAATGTACTTAAAAATAAATCTAATAAAGATAAATTCCATTATAAAGTGCAAAACCTTGCATAATAAGGAAGTTATTAAAAATGACTTCTAATAAAGCATATTTATTTTTTTACATAAAAATAAAGAATGCATAAAAAAAATCTATGAAAAGAGAAATAAAGAAGATATGTTACTTGCAAAATATATTTATAATAAAGTAATTGAATAATTATAAAAAATTTACATATCAAAGTCTCTATAAGATCTAGTATTTCTAGGATTTCAAATAGTTCTAACTTAGAAGAAGGTGATTTAGTCATTTTATAAAAATATAACGTGTCATGAATTGATTTATCATAGGATTTGTATGGATGCAATTTCCAACATTTAGATATATGACACTCACTTTTTCCACAATGCTCATAAGTTTTACCATTTTAAACCAAAGCATGCATATTATAAGCATTATAATCAAAATAAGTTGCATTATGATTCATTTGGTGTGAAGGACAATAAGATTTCATATGTGTATTATGGGTATTTAAATAATCATAGCCAATACCTTTACATTTGACATTACAATTAAGTAAAATAGATTCAACAATTCTAGTTTCACACTAATAAAGAGCACCACTAGAATACTCTATGGAATGCATTATTTTTTAGTTGGCATTATAAGGAATGTCAAAATAAGTGTAAGTTTGTTTAGAAATATTTTTAATTTCAGTAGTAGAGACATTATCAAGCACAAAAGATGCAAATTCTGCACTGCATAAATGAAATAAGGACCAAATTCAAGAGCCTTGAGCATAGAAAGAATAAAATTCCACTCAATCTTGTCATAAGCCTTTTCAAAGTCCAATTTTAAAAAAATAGTTCTTTGAAGAGAGGAATGGGTCCAAGCCATGCCTTCTTAGAATGCAATAAGATTATTCAAAATAAATCTTCCTCTAATAAATTTGATTTGTTATGTTCTAATAATGGCTGATTAGATTAATCGAGCATGGTTAGCAAGGGCTTTGGCTAGAATCTTATAAGAGACATTGAGTAGGGTTATCAGCCTCAAGTTGGTGAGAGGCTCAGGATCTCCATCTTTGGGAATAAATTTAATATTTCCTTTATTTATTATGGGTCTAAGAGACGGATTCCATGAGGCTTCTTTGTAGATTTGAAACAAGTTAGAGCCAATAAAATCCCAAGTGGATTTGTAAAATTTATGATGGAAGCCATTCAGGTTGAGGGATTTATCATTGCTCATAAATTATAGAGCCTTCATAAGATCTTGCTGGGTGAGTGGGGTATCATAGATACACTAGTCAGTTGGTTTGAGTTTGTGAGGCACCTGTTACATCTTGATTCCTCGCTAGGCAAGCTTACTAAAATATCTATAGATATCTATAGTAGATTTGGTTATTTTTAGTTAATATATGAGATAAATGTTGTTATGGGATAGTAGGATATTTATTAGGTTACATGATCACCCTTCTATGAGTTAACTATAAGTAAATATTTATTTTATGATCATGTTGATTTGTCATTTTAGCTATATTTTATGATGAATATATATCATGATTGTTATGACCTAACTACCTATTTTATTATGAGGTTAATATAGGAGAACTCAACCCTCAGAGTGTAATGAATGGAGATCATCATTAGAGAGGGTGACGTAGATCGAGATGTTAGAAGATGACAGAGAAATTGATTGTTACCTTGTACACACCATAGTAGATAACACACACTAAAAATATATATTAAATAGGTAATCTACTTTATTTATTTATGTTTGTATTAAATATATGATTTTCATGGTTTACCAACATAGTTTAATGGTTTTATGGATTTCATCTAGTGTGTTTTATGTATAAGCATTAATGCCATTAAAATGTAAGTTGCAAAAATTCAAAGATAGTAATTAATGGAAGATTATTAACCATCAAGGCATTTGAAGATGTTAATTAAAATGATAAAAAATACTCATTCATAAAAATAAAATAGATTTCCATAAAAGAAATAAAATGAAATCAAAATAAAGAAAAATATAAAAAGAGAAGAAACTCATAAAATGGAATTAAAACAAAATTAAGAATTTTAATAGAATCATAAAAGATAAAAAGTATTGATTTATTTTAAAAATAGCCTTAAATCAAAACCTCATGCCATAGTTATAAAAACAAGCTTAAATGAAAATCCAAAAAAAGAAATAAAAGAATTAAAAAAAAAGTATGTTGTTTCTCTTCAAAAGGAATAAGGGGAAAATAAATTGGGGTATGGTGTAATAGGCAATGAGGAGAAGAAAAGAGCTAAGAGAAAAGAAATCTTTCTAGGTAATGCTATCCCAAATGTTGTTTAATCAGGTACTTACTACTCTAAACATAATATAGTTATGTGTTTTTCCTTAACGATTATAAGGACTTGCAGATTCACTACCAATAATATTTTCTATTAGTTGATTAGCAATTTAGAATTGATAAAACAAACTTAATTTCTATTTACATCGTAATTAAAAAACATCTAATTGAGAACAAACAAAGGATAATATCAAATTTGTTGTAATTACTAATGGTTATTTGGGTGGTTCATAATAAACTACAACTAAATTTACTCTTTATCTATTGTCAGAATATAAAAATTACATATCATTGAAAGTAAAAATTTATCTTTTAATTACAACATTTTTATGATCCAACTAAGTCAGATTGATCATATATATATATGATAAGAGTTCAACCAACATGATATAAAAATTTACATCACTGAAGCTATAACATAATTTATGTCCTTATTTTATGAGATTATTAGGTTGTATAAATTATATAATATATATCTCACTATTTAATTTATGATCTTCAGCATGCTCATATCAATTAATGTATCAGCATCAACTTGGTTTGTGTCAAAAGGTCATTACCTTAATTTGCCTGCAATAATCATAACCTCTTAGTGGCATTCCCAGTTTTGGTCATCTAGTTTTTGATCCTTGATTACTTTATCCATAGACAATTCAAATTGACGTATTTATCCTTTTCCCATGTGGATCACTGTATATAGTGAATTACTAAGATCTATTACTTGAGTGGATTCATAACATAGCAAAACATTTAATACATGAGAATTATACTTGCTTATATTAAAAATTAATATTAAATTCATTATAAGTTAAAATTTATACAAAAACCAAAATTTATACATATGTGTATCTATATTTGTATGGTAATTTTGCATCTCTTACTATTTCCCTATGATTTAATAAACTTTGATGTATTATTAATTATAACCTAAATTAAAAAAAATTAAAAAAAGACTAATTAAAAAAACTATCAATTAACAAAATCACATTTGAAAACTATAAATTAATAAATCATACATGATATCAACATCAATGAAAAAGAAAAACCTAATAATAACTTAATATGAAGTAATCTCCTTTTTTGTGATAATATTATAGGTTGGAGTTCATCAAGATGGTAAGATTGAAGGATGAATCCAATGGCAAGGTGAGTGAAGTGGAGCAGAGAGTGGTTCCATAGATTTTTGTGTTGAGACTACATGCACAAATCTCCAATCTATCATATCACAATCGAAATAATTTTTGAAAAAATGTAAATCAAATGGTGTAGTTTCTTAAGGGTAAACCATAGATGTTATGACCAACCTATGAAGATGTAAGTGATTAATGTATTTATATGATATATGCCTTAAGGGATAATTCATGCCTAATTTATGAATAAGATTATGATGATCACGTTTTCTCTATTTCTAGATCTAAAATAGGTCTTCATAAAGATCTCAAAGGAGTCGAGTTGTACTATCAATGTATGAGATTTGGAATATACGCGTCACACTAAGGAATCAACTCACAATGCCTTAGTAATGGTTGCCACTGATTGATGTGTGGAAATAAGTGCGTAGTAATCAGCCTAAGCCTTATACAAGCTTTAATGAAATTATTCTTTGTCAACCAAAGATTTTGATAAGCCCTTCTTAGAAGTTTGATCTATGCAAATAGAGTAGGCAGTATGCCTAGGAAGATATGTTGAAACTCCAATGACTAGCATATATTTGTGAAGGTGTGAGGGTGGGACAAACTTACAATACCAAAGTACAACAAAAAACTACAAACTTAACCTATATTACATAGATTTTCTCAAACAAATATATATATTTCCTTTTATAGGAGCAACATATAAAATAATGGATCCTTTATTTGTTTTAATCCTTCATCATGGAGATCGAGTGATCTGATACCAGATTATTGCATGGAATGAGAATGTGATGCTTTAATATTAATTATTAATAAATATATATAAAAATCCATTTACTAGAATATGGCAACTAACCTGCTGGGAATGGTGGTAATAATAGATAAACATTCTAATACTATGATACTAGTGCAACAAAAATGGTTACAACAAATAGTTTAAGAAAATGATGTAAAACAACTTATTCATTGCATCTGATTATGCTAACAAATCCATGATATGAGTGACATACATGTGTAATTTTCTTCTAATGATTGGTAATAAACATGTTAAACAATGTACAAGGATTTGTAACATAAAGTAGAAAATGACATCCATCATGATAATCATGGTAAAAGTTTGTAAATTAAAATTTAGTAGATGTTTTAAATGTGAACCCTAGTTTTATCTAGGGTTAGGGTTTGGAGCGATGTTTGAAGTAAGTAGGCTTCACCAAATTTTTTTACATTTTAAGGTATAACTTATGTAAATCCTATGTTTGAGTAAAGGGATGAGTAGACTAAATCATAGAAATAATATGCATAAAATAACCAATGATTTGTTTTAGATTTAACTAGCTTTGAATTTTAAAAAATAATAATAAATATGTGCAAATAAAGACTTAATTAGAAAGTACCTCATACAAACAATTTGGGTTCTATAAACTATGATAGAAGTAGGTCTAAGTATTATCAACTAGATTTCTATATTAGAACCACTCTTAGATGGTAGCACCACATTTAGATGGTAACACCATATGGCTCTAGTGTTCTAATATTGACTCTAATGTCCTCTATGTAGGACTGTCCCAAACTTTTAGGCACACCAAATTAGGCAGCGCTAAAATTAATTATACTAAAAATGAAAAATATTATTAAATAAAAGACGTATTATATATATATATATACATATATATATATAGATATATACATATATACATATATACATATATATATACATATACATATATATGTATATACATATACATATATATGTATATACATATACATATATATGTATATACATATACATATATATGTATATATATATATGTATATATATGTATATATATATATATATATATGTATACACACACACACACACACACACACACACACACACACACACACACACACACACACACACACACACACACACACACACACACACACACACACACATATAATCATGGTAAAAGTTTGTAAATTAAAATTTAGTAGATGTTTTAAATGTGAACCCTAGTTTTATCTAGGGTTAGGGTTTGGAGCGATGTTTGAAGTAAGTAGGCTTCACCAAATTTTTTTACATTTTAAGGTATAACTTATGTAAATCCTATGTTTGAGTAAAGGGATGAGTAGACTAAATCATAGAAATAATATGCATAAAATAACCAATGATTTGTTTTAGATTTAACTAGCTTTGAATTTTAAAAAATAATAATAAGTATGTGCAAATAAAGACTTATTTAGAAAGTACCTCATACAAACAATTTGGGTTCTATAAACTATGATAGAAGTAGGTCTAAGTATTATCAACTAGATTTCTATATTAGAACCACTCTTAGATGGTAGCACCACATTTAGATGGTAACACCATATGGCTCTAGTGTTCTAATATTGACTCTAATGTCCTCTATGTAGGACTGTCCCAAACTTTTAGGCACACCAAATTAGGCAGCGCTAAAATTAATTATACTAAAAATGAAAAATATTATTAAATAAAAGACGTATTATATATATATATACATATATATATATATACATATATATATATACATATATATATATACATATATATATATACATATATATATATATATATATATATATACATACATATATATATATATATATATATATACATATATATATATATATATATATATATATATATATATATATATATATATACATATATACATATATACATATATACATATACATATATATGTATATACATATACATATATATGTATATATATATATGTATATATATATATATATGTATATACACACACACACACACACACACACACACACACACACACACACACACACACACACACACACACACACACACACACACACACACACACACATATATATACACACACATATACATATATGGAGATAGATATTTATAAGTATTTTTAATAATCTTTTTCAGTAACACTAAAAACAATTATTGTATTTGTAACACTAGTGAGCATTTCTATTTATTCATTAATATATTTATTTCCAAAATCATAAGAGATTAATGTTAAATACAAAAAATGAATACTAAAACTAATAAAGTTACCTCAAATAATGAAATAAGCTACAAGATTGAGATGAAAGTTAGCAAATAGAGAAACCATAAAAAGGAGAAAAATTCCACAATCTTATTGGAAGCCCTGCAAAAAAATAAACTCCAAGTACATATCAAGTAGAAGCTAGGAGAGAGAGTGAATAATGACCTTAAGCCAAAAGATCAATTTAAGAATGCAAGAATTTAAAAAAAAAATAAGACTATTTATATAAGAGAGAAGGAAGTGTCATGTATCATGTGTTCTATTCCCAAATAGAGTGTAGAAAGTGTGTGACATGTGGGGCAAGGACTTACTTGTGCAAATAGCTCTCAAATCTTACAATTGGTCAAGAGATGTGAGAGACACGTCATAAATATAGGATAACTTGAATTAATAATAATAATAATAATAATAATAATAATAATAATAATAATAATAATAATAATAATAATAATAATAATAAAAGAGACTTAGGATAAACCTAAATATATTAAAGGATCCAAGTTAGCTTAATAACCAACAATCCCACTTAAGCTTATTTTAGATTTATAAATGTGAAGAAAATATTTTAGAAACAAGGAATGGAGTTGAGATTACATAATACTCCCTCTTAATAGAAAATCTATTCATGAGGAATCAAAACAGTTTGAGAAAGAAAGAAAAAAATAAGGTGTTACTAAAAATCATAAGGATGAAGATGTTATCATTGAAAATATCCAAGAATCATCTTTGAACAAGGTGATCAATCCACAATAGAACAAGGACCATGAAGAAGTAAAAATGATCCACTTAATTATGCAAAGTAAACAAGTTAATACCAATCTTTCAAGTTAAGTAGCTAATATACCATAAAATGATCTACATATAAATAATGTACTTAAAAACAAATATAATAAAGTCAAATTGAACTAAATTCAACTTCCATGATAAATTACAAAACCCTGCATGATAAGGAAGCTAGTTAAAATGAATTCTAACAAAGCATATTTACTTTGTAACATAAAAATAAAAAATGAATAAAAAGTTTATCAAAAGGGAAATAAAAAATAAATTTTACTTGTAAAAGATAGTCATCATGAAGTAATTAAATAATTATTACAAAAATACATATCAAAGTCTCTAGAAGATCTAGCATTTCTAGGATTTGAAATTGTTCTAACTTAGAATAAGGTGATTTAGTCATTTTGCAAAAATATAACATGTCATGAATGGATTTATCACAAGATTTTCATGGATATTGTTTCAAATATTTAGATATATGGTGCCCATATTTTCCATAATGCTTATAAATTTTATCAGTTTTAACCAAAGCATGCATATTATAAGCATTATAATCAAAATAAGTTACAATATAATTCATTTAGTATGGAGGACAATAATATTTGAAATGTGTATTAGGAGTATTTAAATCATTATATCCAAGATCTTTACATTTGACATTAAAATTAAGTAAAATAGATTTGATAATTCTAGTTTCACACGAATAAAGACCACCACTAGAATACTCTATGGAATGTATTATTTTTAAGTTTGGATTATTACGAATGTCCAAATAAGTGCAAGTTTGTTTAGAAATATTTTTAAGTTTAGTAGTAGAGACATTATCCTGCACAAAAGATGCAAATTCTGCATTGCATAAATGAAATAGGGACCAAAGCCAAGTGCTTTGAGCTTGGAAAGAATAAAATGCCAATCAATCTTGTCATAAGCCTTATGAAAGTCCAATTTCAAAAAATTAGTTCTTTAAAGAGAGGAATGGACCCAAGCCATGCCTTTGCAGACTACAATAAGATTATTCAAAATAAATCTTCCTCTAATAAATCTTATTTGTTATAGTTTAATAATCACTGGTAGGATTAATCTAACGTGGTTGGAGAGGGCTTTGGCTAGAATATTTTAAGAGACATTAAGTAGGGTTATCAACTTTAAAATGGTGGGAGGCTCAAGATCTATATGTTTGAGAATAAATTTAATATTTCCTTGATTGATTATGGGTCTAAGAGACTAATTCCACTAGGCTTCTTTGTAGACTTGTAACAAGTTAGGGATAGTGAAATCCTAAGTGGATTTATAAAATTTGTGATAGAATCCATATAGGTCAGAGGTTTTGTCATTGCTCATACATTTCAGAGCCTTCGTAATCTCTTACTAGGTGAGTGGAGCATCATAGAGACGTTAGTCAGCTAGCTTGAGCTTGTGAGGCACTTGTTACATCTTGATTCCTTGCCAGGTAAGCTTAATAGAATATCTATAGATATCTATAGTTGACAAATTTATATTTGAGTATTTTTAACTAAGCTCTGACATATATGTTGTTATGGGGTAGTAGGACATTACTTGTGTTACATGATCACCCTACTATGAGTTAACTATAAGTAAATGTTTACTTTATGATCATGTTGATTTGTTATTTTATATATATTATATGATGAATATATATCATGATTATTATGGCTTAACTACCTACTTTATTATGAAGTTAATGTAGGAGAACTTAGCCCTCAGAGTGTGATAAATGGAGATCATCATCAAAGAGGGTGATGTAGATCAAGATACCATAGGATGATAGATAAATCGACTGATACCCTACACACACGCTAATAGATAACATAATTTAATTTTTTTTATTGAAATAGGTAATCTACTTTGTTTATTTCTGTTTACATTACATAGTTGATTTTTATGATTTACCAAGATAGTTTAATGGTTTACGGATTTCATTTAGTGTGTTTTGCGTATGAGCATTAATGTATTTAGAATGTGAGTTGCGCAAATTCAAAGATAGTAATTAATATAATATTATTAACCATCAACGCATCTAAAGATGTTAATTAAAATAATAAAAATTACTCATTCTTAAAAAGAAAATATATTTCCATAAAAGAAATAAAATATAATAAAAATATAAAAAGAGAAGAAACTCATAAAATAGAATTAAAATTAAATTGAGAATTTTAAAATAATCTTAAAAGAGAAAAATCATCACTTTATTTTAAAAATAGCCTTAAATCAAAACCTCATGCCATACTTATAAAAACAAGCTTAAAAAGAAAAGCAAAAAAAAAGAATTTAAAATAATTAAAAAAAGGTATGCTTTTTCTCTTCAAAAGGAATAAGGGGAAATGAAATGGGGGTATGGTGCATTAGGCATAGAGGAGATGAAAAGAGCTAAGAGAAAATAAATATTTGTAGGTCATTCTATCTCGAATGGCATTTAGCTAGGTATTTACTACTCTAAACATAATATAGTTATGTGTTTCTCCCTAATGATTTTATATAAGATTTACTACCAATAGTATTTTATATTAATTGATTAGCAATTCAAAACTGATACAACAAACTTAATTTCTATCACCATAATGATTAAATAACAACTAATTCAGAATAATGATTTACAATGGATAATATCTAATTTATTAAAATTATCAATGGTGATTTGGGTGGTTCATAATAAACTAAAGCTAAATTTACTCTTTATTTGTTGTCAGAATATAAAAATTACTTATCTTTGAAAGTAAATTTATCTATTAAGTGTAATGCTTTTATAATATACCTAAGTCAAATTAATCATATATATATATATATATATATATATATATATATAGAGTCACTGCATGATAAGAGTTCGACTAGTAGGATTTAAAAATTTACATTAATGAAGATATAACATAGTTTATGTCCTTATTTTATGAGATTGTTCGGTTGTATCAATTATATATTATATATCTAGTTATTTAATTTATGATATGCAGCATGCTCATATCAATTAATGTATAGGCGTCAACTTGGTTTGTGTCAAAAGGGCATCACCTTAATCTGCCTACCACAATCATAACCTCCTAGTGGCATCATCAATTTTGGTCATATAGTTTTGGAGCATTGGTTACTTTATTCTCAACAAGTAAAAATTGATGTATTTATCCTTTTCTCATGTGGATCGTTGTATATAATGAATTACTAAGATTTATTACTTGACTGGATTCATAACATAGAGAACCATTTAGTACATTAGAATTATATTGGCTTATATTAAAAATGAATATTAAATTCATTATAAGCTATAATTTATACACAACCCAAAATTTATACATCTTTGCGTTTATATCTATATGGTAATTTTGCATCTCTTACTATTTTTGAATGAAATGGTAATTTGGAGCTTCTAGCAATTTGGTAATAATATTTGATAATAATTAGTGACTTATAATACCAATAATAATATATATTATAGTAATACCAACAACTTACAATACTGATAATATGTTGTAAAACTATTGTACATGGATATATAGTTATAATGAATCATATATGATGGTAAAATTTATATGTATCAATTTGTATTAAATAAATATATAATGATTTGTATTAAAGGAGTGTGCAACGAAATTAATTAAAATATAAAAAAATATGCATCTATTATGTGTCCCTATCAATTGTTCATTCATGTGATATTAATTAATGGCATTTTGGTTCAATCATTTCTAGTATCATGTAAGTTTCCATTGAATCCAATTTAATTAGGAAATGAATCACTACAATTTATTAGTGATATATCTATATATTTTTTCAGCAAGTTATTATAGGGTCACTTTGCACATAATGGCATCATATATCTTCTTGGCATCAGCTTAGGGTTTAACTAACTAGAGCTTCGATATATATTAAATAACTATTTTAATAGTAGGCAGAGGTTGTCACTCTATTGTATACAATAAGAAGTATTAAAAAGCTAAACATAAAAATCTAGTTACTGTTTCATGTTTCATGTCTTATCCTATTCTAACAAAAAAGGTATTTTTGAATCTATAGGGGATTAAAGACTATTTAAATTAAGGGCAATAAGCATGGTGTTTAAGCATAAATACCAAACAAGGAAAGCTTTTGAAAAGTAAGAAAATAAGGTTAACCTTATTATGAATGATTTGTATATGATCTAAAATAGTAATTAATTTGTATAAAAAATTAACATGAGCATAGTTCCTATTTATGCAAGCCAAAAACTATGAACTTTCAATCTAGTATTCATAGACTTTATAGAATCCCCAAATTTATCATAGTCAAACCCTACGATATCATAACGGTTGAATAACCTCTCATATATCTCTTTTGAGAATGTTAATATTTATAGGTGTTAATATGAATACTAGTGTATACATGTATAAATGGATGTATTCCTATGGATATATTTCCTTAGGTAGATTATAAACCATGTTAAGGAGTTACATAAAAATTAAGTTATTGAATGCGTGCATTCAACCCCTAAAATGTATAACATATGCTAGATTGGATAGTCTTATGTGTCCTATGTGTTGAATCTTGTTTTGCTTTACCTACACATGGATTTAAGTATGTAATATAATTTCATAATAGAAATGGTTGTGTCAAGTCATATGGCTAAGCTTGTAGTGAGAAGTATGATTTTATCTAATCATCAAGTGTTCGAGGGACCAAATATATAGACATATATAATAGTCTTTTAGAAAATATAAATAATATGTTTAAGTGAATGTAATAATGGGTTATGATTTATCTATTTTGCTACAAATAATTGATTAATTATTGGTTGTATGTATTTATCATGGAATTCTTGTGTGTAGTAAAAGTTGTCAGAGTGTTAATATGTATAAATGTTTGGTTATATCTAGCATATAATGGTGAATCATTATTTGTGCTTATAGATATGCTACTTTGAATGTTGGTAAGCAATTTACACTTAGAGTATACCCTGACGATATAAATTTATTTTTGAATGATTGTTATTATGCATATGATCATTTAATTTTTGAAATCACAAGTTGATTATGTGTTTTTATGTAGTTTTGAACTATGATGGTATGATATATCATAGATTACTATAGTATAAATATATGTTATACCCAAATGGTACATACTATAATTTTTATGTTTTAGATTTATACCTACACTTGACTGTTGAAATGTATGTATGTTGGTTATTACTTTAAATAGTATGTTTTATGATAGTTTAAAGGACTTTATGTATGCATACATATAACCTTTCATAGTTTAATGAATGCTATGAAAGTATATTTTTGTGTTCCATGGGAATAGTGATTTACTTCTTTATATCAATTTGCTTGAATATAAGTTTGTGTTTCCATGTATTTAAGGCTATTTTATATGATTGATTCTAGAAAACTAGTCGTTATATATTAAAATACTAAACTATGATAATATGGGTTATCATAGAGTGTAATATGTTTGGAAAATAATTATGATAGTGAAACTATGTAGTTAAATGTGTATTTACCTATGTGGTATAAACGGTAGTCATTATTTATAATATGAGATAGAAAATAATGTAAGATTCATTCATTCATTGATTTGATAGAATAAATGTATGATTTGATTACTGTAATACTTAGTATGTTATATAATGTGTTTTCTAGTACGATGTAAATTAAATAAATCTTGTGTTTGAATTATATTTGACCAATCTACATTGTTGATATGGAGTAACGAGTGAGATGGACTTCACTGTCTTACTAGTGTCACAATCATAGATGAAGGTAGTATGATAAAATGATGTGTATGAATTTGATTGATATAGATCATTATTATTTATTATTAAAACTTTAGGCCAAAGTACGTTTAGTGAGACACTATCATTTCATGAATATGATTTACATATTTTTGAGATATTTTGCAATATGATAGTTTTATATGATACACTTTATGTTTAATTTAGAAATCATACATCACACAGGTATTTCTTTGTCTCTCTAGATTCTTGCATCGTCACTATATAATCATTTATGAAGGGAAGATATTTCTTAATGGTATTAGTGTGAGAGATTTTTGGTTTATGGTTGGTGTGGAAAATTTATTTAATGATTCTCTCGCTTCTCATAATAATACTACTTATCGAGATGACACTTGAGATTACCACAGATACTTGAGTTTAAGAACTATGCTCCAAAAAAGCCATGTATCTTATATGTACATTAAATTTTATTATACTTCTCATTAAATATTTTTATGAAGAGTTATAATTACTTATTATTGTACTTTGATAGTGGTGGCTATAGACTTGTATCAATTATAGTTGAGTTAATGAAGTTACTTTCTATATTCACATTATGACATTTACTTATGATTTTAGAGATCAGTGGTTTATGATGTAATACGTACTTATTATTATCACACTTGAGTATGTATATGAACTATATTTATATTCTCATGGTGTAATCTATTTATGGTATATATGTTTAACTTTAAAAAAAATTAGTTGACCCTAAAGGGCTTCTTATATGTGGTATCAGAGCTGTAGCTCAAAATTTAGGACCTAATGAGTCTATTAGAGTTTTCATATCTTTTTGTTCACTAGTGTGAACCTAGCAACATAAAATATTGAATTGGTATTTTGAATTTGAGGTGTCTCAGTGTGGAACCATGTTACACTAGGATTGAAGTTTTGAGACTTGGTAGATCTGCTTGTATGGCTAGGTCACTATTGGAAGTTTTAAACATTTATGAAATATGTTTGAGGAACATTGAGTGTGTTCCCTTAGGAGCAATTGGACCCTTTTTATTGGTGTAGAGGATGGCTTATCAAGTTTTTCAATGGTGAATTTTTTATACAAGGTTTGGGTAGATGAGTATATATCATAGTTCATGAGTTATGAAAAAAACATTTCTACCATAGTTTGGTCACTTAGATCGAACACCTCAAGTATGATTACATCCTTCTTGGTAATCAAGTCACATTCACCATTTGTGTTTTATGTTGTGAGTGTTTAATAATCATGGGATGTTTTTCATTTAAATATATGTGCTTTAGTTTTTTTGTCTTACGATCACTAATCCTATAGATGGAGAATCTTATAAGACCATTATTAGTTGGTACCACCTAGGGTGGAGGGAATTTTATTATAGTAATGTGTTGATATCTTTATTGAGAATTTGTTTGTGTTAGGAGTTTTTTTGTGGTTTCACACTCTTATGTTATGTGGTTTAGGAAGGAATGTCATCTCTCTTAGTTAGCTTAGAGGTGAGATGTTATTATCTTATTCTCCTTTGACATCATTATAAGCTATTGAGAAGAATCTTATTTACATGAGGTTGATTTAGTGTTCTCTTAAAAGGGAACTTGTTTTATAAATGTTGCTTTGACATATTCCATGGAGTCAGGGGATAAATGTATTTTACTTCTTGAGAGAGAAGTTGCAAGATTTCATGAATTGATATATCCTTGTGGTTAGTATTTTATTTCTCTTCAGTTAGAGAAATAGATTGTGATACTATACTTACAGATTTGGTAAGTAGGTAGTGTTTTGGTAACAAGGAGTTTTGATATTTTATTTTTACCTTGTGAGGGTATGTAAGAGTTTTTGAGATGATATTTCTATACTTTTCACCTATGACTCTTTATGGTAACTACTTTATCTAACTTATGATTTTAAGACCACTTGGGGTGGGAATCCTTAAAATATATATTAGATTCTAGATTAAGAACTAAAAGTTGTTTTTAATTGTTATATTATTATATACCCTTGATTATATTGATATTTTTCTATTTTACTTAAGCATATTATTTGAAGAGTTATTTTTATACCTTTTGTCAGAAGCGAGTACAGTATAGGATGTGTAGAACATCTTGTCAATCTAAGGGTTGAGATAAAATTTTAATTTGTTTCATTCTAGCAAATCAAGAAGGAAGATATTGTCTCGCTTATTCCTTTGTAAAGTTGTAAGGATGGTGTGATCCTTGGTCTTTGTATGTTATGTTAATTTCAACATTATTTCTTCTTAACTATGAAAATAACAGTTAAGTTATGAAATATGATACTAGTAATGATTGGCTTGTGGTAACTTAATACAATTACGGACTAATCATATGATTTATCTTGTATGTATGTTGATACATCTAGAATTATTTAGTATATCATATTTATTTCTATGATCTATTAGTAAAGATTTATGGTTCATTGAACCTTGTACACATTTTGGAGATCACTATGTAATGGATACCTAAAGGAAGACTGGTGAATTAGGAATGTGAGCACTAAGCGATAGGAGTGGATCCTACATAGTCTCAAATTAACTTGGTAGTTAATGAATTTGGATCTAATAGATGGACTTATCAAATCTAGGATTGATAGACTGACTTATCAAATTTAATCATATGGCCATATGTATGTATATGGTAGAATGTTTATTCATTAATTTTGTATACCTTAAAAATGTAGTATTTCCAATTTGTATTTATCATCATACTTGTTAAGAGCTCCATGGAGAAGTGATAGTATTGATATGTTATACTTATCAAGAGATATGTAGACTAGCAATAGTATTAACTAGTAGACATCATTCTAGCAAAGATTCCTAAACATTTTTCTCTAGAATGAGAAAAATGCTCTATAAGTTAGAGAGATTTGTAGAGGGATTGGAAGATATAATGGTGAGAAATATAAGATAAAGACCTGGATAATCTATAGAGATTGACTAATATTGATGAGTAAATATTACAAGATTGTATGAGATGAGGTCAACTATTTGAGGTTTGACACTTAGAAGTGGTGCACTATGAGTTAAAGGTTGAGATTCATATAATAAGATAGATGGTGTGTGATTGATCTAAAGCAACAAGGACACGAGATGATATAATAGTGTTTGATGTTTAACTATGACCATTGGCATTTTAATATTTAAATTTTGCAAAGGGAAAAACTAGTGCTCTATATTTTGCCCATAAAATTTGATCTAGTATGAATTCAAAGGTCCTATCCTATAAAAATTAAAATTGAAGAGGACCCCATGGTGCATCTAATGAACCTAATTTAAAGACATCAAAGTTTTTACAGTCAAATATATTAAGGTCTAAATTTGATTGTGTTCGACTCTATTCTGCAAGTGACCTAAGAATGATGTTTGAGCTTGTATTGATGTTGTTTCTATATCTCATGGGGAATTTACTATTAAGGAGTGTTTTAAACTATATGAGGAACATATGTGTGCATTAATAAGGTTTGACCAATCATATGTAGTACAAATAAAGGTTTAGAAGGTGACTGTGTGTTCTTTCATAGTGATTATGTGCATAAAATATTGTTTGAGAAAATTGTGCTTAAGAAAAAGAGTACTGTGATTGTTGTTGACACTTAAGGAGGACCTATAGATAATGTGGAATGGGTCCATTGATTTGGAAAGTGTTTTCATGTTTAAGTTTGCTTGAATAAGTGTCAAAGAATGGAATGGGTCTTCATAAGACCTAAAAGTGACTTAGGCCTATTTGAAAGTATGTTGTGCTTAAGTGTGACCCTTGTTAGATGCCTTGAAGGTGAAGGCATGTGTTGTGTCCTATAGAAACTATTATGATTAGGTTAATTCATGAATTCTCTATAAATGGTGAAACCAAATGCATTAGTTTATAAACTTGTGAGAAGATATGTGCAAGGTGTATGTGAGACTTGTGGAATGAAGGAGAGGTAGAGTGCCCAATTGATGAGTTGATGAGTAGAATAAATTGTTAACTATGTGTATAACCTATAGGTCATATTTATGATGTTAGAATAGTGCTCTTATAGTTTGAACATATGCGAAGAGGTTTGAATGTGCATATTGGTTTGGCTTAATGAACATAAGCCCTTAAAATGCTTCACATTAGTGTTCATTAGTTGGTTAAAAAGGTATCTTGACCACATAATGTTAGTAATATCAAAAATCCCTTGTATATAGTGTGGGAAGGTGAAATGGATGAAACTATAATCTTTTTGTAAGACTAGCATGCATCTTTTGTAGGTGTCCAAAGAGCTAGTATAAACAAGTCTATGCGAAACTATGTAGATTGATCGGTGTAGGAAGTTTACTTGTGAAAGTTGATTATGGGTTCTACCTTATTTTGTTGTTTGAGATCCAATTACGGCTTTCAAGATTAATTTACTTTCATTATGATTTGATAATGGCTTTTTTGCTTTGTTGTTATATATAGAAAGCTGATTAATGTGAGGAGCTTATAAGAAATTGCTATACTTTTGACAAAATTCTTTACTCAGCCATCCTTCAAGGGAGTGGTCTAAGTTTATTTGTTTTGTTCAATGCTTATTGATAGTTGTCCTTCAAGGGAGTAGTCTACCTTATAGTTGGAAATTTTGAATAAATTTTCAATAGTTGTCCTTCAAGGGAGAGATTTACAAGATTTGATGGTGATAGACATTATTATCAAACCATGATTTGATGGTGATGCTAGTTTTCAATAATGAAGCACTGGAGGTGGAGATCTATAACTACAACTTGAACATTGACAACATTTGTTATGAATGTTTTTACATGTTGGATTAGTTTCAAAAAGGTGTATCTAGGAATATTTTAGGTCTTGGTACTCATAATATATTTAATTTACCTATATTTACATGTTTTAAGTGATTTAATTTTAAGGAGAGTTCCTAAAAGTCAAAATCTTAGTTGGAGGACACAAACTTGTCGTTTGACTACATAAAAATAACATTTCAACAATTTTAACTATATCATATTCCTTATATTTGTATCTTATGTTTGATAAATGTGATTAAGGGTGAAATTTTAATTATTATACATTCACATGATGGCTATTTTTATTTGTGTAAAATAATTATGTTTATCATTTTATGCATGTGTGAAATTCACCTAAAAATTGAAACTATTTTTGTACAAGGATGTTCTTTAGGATAAAACATGGAATTCACATCCTAATAGTACATATTACAAGGCCAGAAACACATTACTAGATTTTATTCACCACCCCTAACATGGTGTATATCCTTTTTTTCATCCATGAAGCATCAAAATTTGATATCTCCACCTACAACTTAAACATTGACAACATTTATTGTCAATGTTTATAGGTGTTGGAGCAATTGTAAAAACATGTATCTGTATGGAATAATAGGTAATTGTCTTTATAAAATATGTATTTTACCTATATTGACATGTTTTAATCAATGTATTTTCAATAGGATGTCATAGAAATGGAAATGTCAATTGGAGGACATGAACTTATCTCTTGACTTTATTTTAGTATTGATCTCTATATCATCTTTTATGGATTCATCTCTTATGATAAATCAACATGATCTAGGTTGAAATTAGAGGGATTAGACATGCATCTAAATATTCATTTTTCATGTTTCTTTTTTATATTGTTTGTAGTCTGCCTTAAAAAATAATTTTTTGTATAGGGAAGGATGTTCTTGAGGTCATAATGGGTATTTTGTCTCCTAACTAGGTGTACTCTGAGGCCAATAATGTGGTCATATATGTTATTCTCTACCCCTAATGTGGTTATGATGCCATTTTTCTAACATGATTTACCATATATGGATATCTCGAACTATGGCTTGAATGACAACATTTATTGTCAATGTTTCTACCTTCTGAACTATGTGCAAAAACATGTATCCAAGTCAATTTAGAGGTTTTGGTCCTAATAACATATGTTATTTTCTTATCCTAATGTATTATAAGTAATGCATTTTAAAGAGGAGGTTCAGGAAGTGGAAATTTCAGTTGGAGGATCCGAAATTATCTCTTGATTGCATAAAAATAACATTTCAACATTGAACACTACAACATCTACCATAGGTTCATCTCTTATGTTCACTTAACATGCCTTAAGATAAAATTATAGGGCTTAGACATGTAAATTATGATTTTTTGGCATCCTACTAAAACATAGTGGACAAAAACCTAGAGGTTAAGTTTGAAAATCATAGCGAGGATAAAAGGTGGCAAGGAAAAATATAGCAAGGATAAAACATCACAAAAAAAAAAAACATAGTAAAGGATGTGGTCACATAAAAGATGACACAAATTTTAACTAAATTTCCAAACTCACGAAATCACATTTTCCTCTATTATTTTTCTTGTAAATTTGGTACATTGCTTTTCCACCATGAAATGTTAATTAATATCACCAAAATGAACTAGACAATAAATAAATAATGTGATAATCACTAAAATGTTCCAATTATGATATTCATGACATTTTTGTGACATTATCAATACCGCTACATTTTTTTTCACTGTGTTTTGTCCTCATGATGTTTTTGTCATACTACATTTTGTCTATTAGGTTATCACATAGAGCTGATTTTTTTTTCGTGTAATGAATTTTAGTTTTCATTCTATGCATGTCTAAAGTTTTACTTAAAAACTATAATATTTTCATATAGATAAGGATATGTTTGTGGCCAAAATGGGTACACTATCTCCTAACCACACATACTTTGAGGCCAATAATGTGGTCCTAGACATTTTACCCTCAACATTGTGGTGATGTCACTTTTTAGCCATGAAACACTGAATGTTGAAAGCTTTGACTATGTCTTGAATGTGGTCCTAGATAAACAAGATTAAATGAAATAGAAACAACTACCATATGGTTGTATGCCATATCTAATACTCACCATGATTAAAAAAAAAACTTGTCATTATGCCTTAAAAGTGTGATGAATTGAAGCAAGACATGAATTTTGTGTCAATGCTTCTTAGGAAGGATGGTGGCTAGAATTTTGTGGAAGACACTTCTTACCTAGGAAAATAAAATATAAAGAGAGAAATGGACTCATATTCCAAGCCCATCAGCATGGGAATCAAAAGATAATAGGAAATTGTGAGGTTTTGATATGTGCTAAGAGGTTGTGAGATCCATTTATTTATTTTTATCAAAGATGATGATACAAAACATCCTCACAATCCTATCTCAGTGTG
>JARHVA010000348.1:5880000-5915126 GCA_037957365.1 Torreya grandis
AAAGTTTCTTGAGGAAGGGATTTGTGGTTGGAAGAATCTAGGGCACCAAGGTAGGTGAGAATAAAATCATCATCTTGGCACTGAACAATGTTAATATTAGGAGAATCATCCTATATCATCTCATGATAGATCAAAGGGATGGTTATGGTTTCCCTCTCCTTTTGAAAATTCAAGGGTCTTAGGGTGATCATGTTGATGAAAAAAATGTTAGGTGGGATGATGTCAACATCTTCATATACAAGTGGAGGAGAGTATGGTGAGGAAGGGGTGTCTCATTCAATAATGGTGATGGTAGGTGGTTTGGATTTCTTTTTGTTTGGTATAAATAAGTCAAGGCCATGTTTCTCATGAGGTTTTTTAGTTTCAATGGTGCTCAATTCATGTGGGCCATGCTCATATGGCCCAAGACCAAATCCTTTCCAAGCACACCAATGGAGGTATGTCTTGGTAAAGCTTGATTTATTTAGGTAAGTGAAACTAATGATAAATGGTTGAGGTAAAAGAGAGGTGGTAGAAGTAATAAGGGGTTTGTCAAATCCTCAATAGACAAAATGAGTCTGATAGTAGGGAGGTCTAAAGGGAACAATAGTTTCAATGTTGGGGTCATATCTTGATTGGTTATTAAGCTGCCCATACTCGTGAGGAGTTGGGAAAGTGTCAAGGCCTAAAAGGCGATATTACCCTAGTGAAAGGTGATGGAATGTTGATTCCAAAGGGTTAGTGGTGGGGATTTATTCTAAAGGGATGGATGAGCTTGTAGATTCATCATTAGTAAAAGAGGATATGATATATACATTTGTGGTTGAAGGTTGGTATTTAGCTACATGTGTTAGACAAAGGTAAGAAGATATCGTTAGGCCTATAGGTCATGTTTCATGTCGATAAGGGACTTAGATCAACTTGGATGGTAAAAATGTAGCCTTTATGCTAAAACTTAAAGCAATGATGAAGGGTAGAGGGTATGTAACCCATAAAGCGGATCCAAGGTCATCCTAGCAAAACATTGTATTGGAATTCACCTTCCACTACATGGAAAAGTTTAAGGAGATTATGGGGTCCTAAATGGATATGAAATATAATAGTCCCCAAGGTAGTGGCCAAAGTGTCATTGAAGGAATGGAGGAAAACCAAGGATTTGGACATGACATTATCTTGTAGGTTGAGTTGGCTATAGGCATAAGAGGAAATGATGTTAATACTTGTTCCCCATCAATCATGACCTATTTGATGTGGGTTTGGTTGATGTAAGTAATAATAAAGAAAAAGGGATCATGGTCATCTAGATGGATAAAATGTATCTCTAAATCCTTAAATGTGATGAGGTTGGAAATTTGGAGAGCACTGATAAAAGCTGTCAAAGGTTAAGGGTCTTCAGGGTGGACCTCCACTAATTGCAATGCGTCGATCATTGCTTCATGATGATGAAGTGAGGTAGAGATCAACTCATACAAGCTCATCATTGTTGGGGTCGAGTGAAGTAAGACTAAGAGAATCTGCTATCTTGGTGGGCATAACGTTATCATAAGCCCAAGAGTTTATTATATAGTTACTCAACTTATGACCATTTATAAAAAGGGAAACATATAAAGGTTTTATATTCCTAAGGGAAATGAGAGGAGTAGTGAAAAGATTATTCTAGGTGGATTTTTTCTTTGAATAATCATTAGACACCTTTGAAAAATCTTGTCCTATAGGGATGATTTTGTTTTTTATGTAGTTAGCCAACCTATCAAATTGTTCAAGATTGGGTCGCAAGTACTCAACTTCAATCATTTCAATCTTGGTCTTTTTAGCATGATCAATTATGTTAAATAGCTAAAATGAACTACAAACAGAGGAATGAGGTCCATCATCTTGATCTTTATTTGGTGTGGTGCTGGTCTGAGAAATAGAAGTAGAAGGTACAGGATGGTTTGAGGTACTTACTTTCTTATTGGTCACCAGATCATTTGATTGGAAAGGCAGTGAAGTCCCTCATTTAGCGATTGAGATTAATGGTTGAGGTTCTTCTCTTACTTTTCCTTTATTAGCTTGTTGAGTTTACTAGTTCTGGGACCTGGTAAAAATAGCATATGACCCATCAAACACTTCTCCCTTACTTCTAGCTTCATCCTGGTAATTCAAGAAATCAATGTTGGAGTCACCAGCTAATTCTTCTTCTCCTTCTATAAAGAGATTAGCATCATATTCTTGGTCCAACTCAGGTTGGAAAGAGAAATCATGTTTAGCTTCAAGGTAACCAACTGCTAAGTCAGCTGATGCTACTTCAATGGCAAGCTTCCCCTGTGTGGGTGAAAGATGATTAGATTGCCCTTGATTTCTAACAGCGTTGCCTTGATATGAATGGTTAGGAAATGTCCTCTTAGGCATATATCGATAAGAAGGAGGAGCAGACATACCTTGGGCCATTTTCCTTTTTAGGGATAGCAATTCATTTGCTAACTTTTACACCATAGGATCTGTGGTGCTCATGGAAGAACTTTCAACAGATGAGAAAAATTTATTTTTATTAGAATCTTTTCTAATCTTACCTACTAGGATAAGATCATGTTCAACCTCAGTAGCCAAATTTTGGGTTGTATAAAGATATATAGGGCTAGCCTACCTTAACAGAAAACTTACTTCAGGAAGTTGAGAGTTGATGAAAAAGCACTTGAGGTTCTTTGGTGTTGGCTGAGAAATTATAGGAATTATATTCCTCAACTTATTGAATTTAGCAATGAAGTCTCACTTAGGCTCATGAGGTTCCTTCTTCATTTACGTAAGCTGAGCCAACAAGGCATGTGCATCTTCAAGAGGTTTAAACCTAGCCTCAAACTTGGCCTTGAGAGTGTTCTAGTCAGTTATAGTTTGAGCTTGAAGGTGATAAAACCAATCCACGACAGTGCCTTGCAAAGTTTCTATAAACAATCTCACTACTATATATTCATATTCCACACCTATCACATCGCATGCTATGCAAAAATTAGCAATATGCTCATCTAGTTGAACTTTTCCATCACCATAGAATTTGGGAAAATTCTTTCTTGAACTACGGGGTAGTTCATGTAAAGGTGGGGTCAGATTGAGAGGACCAAAAGTGTTGCTACACGGGCCTGCCATGATGTGATGATTAAATGGAGGGATAAAAAATATTTGTGGGGTAAGTATAGACAAAACTCTACTAACACTGAAACTAGAAGCTTCACCTGGTATTGGAGATTTGACGTTGGTAGGAGGAAAATTCCTGGTTCACTGAAGGTGAGATGGTGGAGGAAAAATCTCAAAATTATTATGTTGCACCAACTCAAATATAGGATCAACAATACCTTGAGCTCTCTAACTTCATATGTACAGTGGATTTGCCAGATTGTAAAATGAAAAAGGACTGGAAATGCTTCAATTTGAAGCTTGAGGCTTCAAAGCGCACATTTGTGTCCCTAACAGAGTCACCAAAAACTATTGGGTGAATATTTTGTCATCAACTAACTGAAGGCAAAATGGGTATATCAACACAACATAATGAGAGAAATCTCTCTTCTCAGCAAGGGGAGGCTCCCTATAAACTATAATATACTAATATAAACTAAAAATAGACTCAGGGGTGAGATCTTACCATCCATCTCTCTTTTTTCAGAGATAATGTTCACAAGGTAAATGAAAACTCCTATATAATAACTGAGAGAAAATCTCTTCTTTCAGAAATGATGTTAAGTAAATAATAGGAAAACTTTCTAGGTAGTAACTGGATCCATGAGAAACCCATGAAATCACAAAGTCTTTTGTGGCTTCTCTTAATGATTTATAGTGTATACAATAGTAGAATGAAGTGTAGCTCAAAGTCTCTACCTAAAACTACAACAACGTATAAGATCACAAAGGATAAAATTAGTTCAAAGCCTTTCTAATAACCTTCTCACTAAAACATTAAAAATACAAACTAAAGGTAATTATAGCAGCACAAAGTCTTCATAATTAACTTTAGAACATCATTCAGATAATTTCCACACACTCTGCTTGTTTAATCAGAAAAGGACATAAGAACAATTTCCCAAATAACAAGTTATTCCAATGCAAAGTTTGAAAAGTAACCTGCTTTCTCATTCATTCAAGAAAATATGATTTACAATCTGAGCTCAAAGTCTCAAAAGGCATCTCAATTTGGGGTGGAGTTTTTGCTTTCAATTACAAAAAGATCGATATTACAAAAGAAGCTCTCTTTATTTATAGGGAGAGGCCTTGAGAATTTAAAAAAAAATATTTAAAAACTTTGACCTAGTCAAAGATGGGAGTCTTTGTTGACTTTAGACTTCCCATATTTTTACATGTATTTACACATGATAAAATTACATGTGAAAATGTCCAAAGTGATTACAAAAGTGCATTTGAAAAATGGAAAATAAAGTAAGGAAGAACAGTTTCAATCTTTATCCCCAGTCTTCTTCATATGAGCATCGTACATGGTGATAGCTACTTGCATCTTGATACTATCTAGAGTAACGGTGTTGTTGAAAATTATCCTAGCTCTGAATATGGCATCTTTCACTACTATAACTAATTTTACATGATTTGTTAACCTAGTTTTTAGATTATTCAGAGTTAACTGATTGTCTAAAATGTTATCCATAGAGGCTACTGAAAATGCTTTCTCCTTGAATTCTTTTCAGAACATACCTTCAAACTCTTGAATCATTTATTTAGTTTAAATGAATTGGTTGTCTTGAGAGGTAAGTTTACAAGGTAGCTCCTCCAACTTATGCAACAAAATGATATCACTTTGTTCACCGAGGTCTCTTGAAGATTCGAGGTCACTGATCAATTCCTTAAGCACCCAACTCCTATATATCAATACTTCTTTAGTCTCAGTATAAGAGCCTCTATTAGCAATGACCCTAATTGACACTAGATTTCTTATTATTAGCTTTTTCATATCCATCCATTTGCCAAGATATTTATCTATACTTTCAACACCCTGAGAAATGATACTGATAATATCATCTAGTTCTGCTCTCATTTTCCTCATTTTACCCATCTTCTCAGATAACTCTATGAGAAAGGAAATTCTCTGTGTATGCATCTTGTCCAAGTACTCTTCAAGTAATTTTCCCTTACGATAGGTCCTTTATACTTTCTGAATGACAAGATCGTCTATGGAGATAGCCTCTAGAGTTACTATTTTTGGAGAGAAAGTAATTCTCCTTATCACTGCAGTCAATTGTTCCACCATTGATTTATAATGATCCTTCATCTCTTTTCACCTATCAAATTTCTAAACCATAATGTCCATCACTAATTAAAAATCACTCTTAGCACTTTCATGAGTTATCTTACCTAACTCAACTCGAGAGATAGAGTAGTCATTTATATCAAAATTTTCAAGAGTTGCATCCTGTGGAGGTTTTGCTATTTCCAAAAAAATTTGCCCTTTATCCCCAATCATCTTTGAAAGAATATTTGGCTTCTTGGGAGTCTTGAATTTTACTGGCACCATTTTATTGAAATCAAAGTCATCTGGGGAGATGACCTATTTTTTCATTTTGGGTGTATAAGCTGACAACCAAGGTGGGAGTACATAAGTACTTACATTAGCATCAATCTCCATTGCTAGCATTACTAGATTTGCACATACACCAGTGGTGAAACAATAGGTGGTGTATCATTAAAAACTACACCTTCTACTGAATGATCAAAAATGGAACTACCTTCAATATCAAAAGATGGAGATGATAAACTAGAAATTAATCCTAAGGAATGAATAATGTCTCCAAAAGTGCCTTGATAATTGCCAAAAATTATCTTGGAAGGAGAGAGTGGTCCAGAAGAGGGAACACTAATCAAGGAAACAAGTGAAGAAGCTAAAACAAGTGTGCCAAGTGGGGAAGAAGAAGTTCCTATTTATTTTTGCAAATCCTCTTGAGGAGATGAAGTTTCCTTATCTTATTGATTTGTGGGCCTATCATCAATCTCCATTTGTTTCATCACTGGTTCTTCAGTGCTTTGTTTCTCAAGTTCCATATCTGCTACTTCTGGCTCTTTTTCTATAAATTTTGACTTCTTCGTTACAAATATGATCCTAGGCTTATGTGGCCTAGAAGGAGAAGGAACATCAATTTTATTCTTCATCCTATTTTCCACTATTTTTCTTGTTTCCTCTTGAAATTCAGCCTTTGATCCTGTGATGAACTCTTTCAAGGTGATTCCCTTATTCGCTAACTGATCATTGGTGTTTTCCAATATTGGTTTGAATCTTTTCCTTAAGGAAGTCAACTCCTTTTGTGACCATTGGATTGGGAGAAGAGGGGAGTTGGTGACTTGTTTAGCATGGTATCTATTATTGATCAAATCTTTGTCATCTACTAGATTCTCAAGGATGTCAGTGAGTCCTAGATATTCTATCTACTCAAGAGACAATCTATTGTAGTCTATTTTTTTGATGTCTTATGCAGTCCTCAAATCAACCCAAAAATCTTCAATCATAGGCTCATGAAATTGGGTCTTCCTCTTGATTATATCCTTTATGCCTCTGTAGTCAAAATTTGGTCTTCTTTTGAAATGCTTCATGGTTATGAGTTGCATTTTAGTCTCCATAACTCTAGCTTTTCCAACAATCAACACTGAGAATCAACCAATTTCAATTAGGAACCTAAAATAGGGTTTCTTGAGTTCCATCTACTTATTGTGTACGATAATAATTTGCCTACATAGCTCCATCAAGACCAATTTGTCTGAAGGGAATCTTGGAAACATATAAGGGTGACCTTGGAAATAACCAACCTGTAGATAAGGAAAAGAAAGAAATTGGAAGAACATACATCCAAAGTCATTCACAACTATCTAGGCTTCATCTGACACTCTTTTCTGTTCTAATTGGGGATCAAAGAGACACAAAAATACTGCAAAGAAAGCATCATTTACTCTCCTAAAATGATGGATATAACCCTTCAATGTCAACTGAGAGTAATATTGATATACTGGGGTTGCTTTCCTATCTCCTTTTGATGTTAAACCTACGAAGGTTCTCATCGATGCTACAATATATACCGGGTATGAAGTCATATAAAATTTGGAGGTAGTGGATACCTTCATCAATTGCTCATGCAGAGCATTGTTAATTTGTTCTCCCCAAAAAATGACTTGTTTGCCTTGGAAAATTATCTTAATGAAGGGGAACATCCATTCATGAAAATGTGAAGAAGAAGGTAAACCTCTTACCATGCTGAGAAGAGTAATAAGGTCACTAACTTCTTCTATAAAATCATTCTTTGAAAAGCCCTGTGGCCATCTTGACAAGTTCACTCTTGGAGTCTTGAGCCATATATTATTGATCACTTTCTTCACTCTTTCGTGATCTTTGTCATATTCCCTTTGTGCTTCAACAAAGTCAAGCTTCAATAGTTCATTAACGGGATGACACATGAACACTTTGTCGATAAACTCAGGGTCTGTTTTGATCACCACATTACCACTAGCATCTAACACAGCCCTGGTATCCTTCTTGTAGAACTAAGCACACTGAAGAATGAACTCTGTGTTGTGAGCCACTACAAAAAAGAAGACACCAAATGAATATTACTCTCGATTGTCTTCTTTATTTTATGGCTAGGATTGCTTGATCTAGTTTTGTCCATGATCTCAGCCATATCTCTGTATCCCTAATGTCATCAATATTAGAAGCAATCAAGGTGATTGAAAAAACACCTTGATACTTGTACTTCATTGTCTTCAACTTCTTTAGATAAACCTCAATCATCTAGAAGAGATTTGTCAAAAGGACGTCGATGAAGAAGAATCCTTGAGAGAACTGCAACAAGAATCATGATTGTGCAATCAGGGGAAATATTGGTAATCTAGGAAAACTAGATGTTGATGATCACGACCATGTGAATGTGCTTAATAGGGCTAAGACCTGATTATGTCAGAAAGTCAAAGGGAAGTGGGCTTAGAAAAACAAAAATTCAAAATTTCCTAGAGTTAGGATTTTTAAGAAAATATATGGAGTGGCAAAAATTACCACCCTTGCATGTGGGGAAAGTCTATTTGTGCATAGGTAAAATTTTTTGCCACCTTTGCATGTGGACATTGTGCAGTGGTGGAAAAAATTACTTCCTATGCACATGGGTGGAAAATTTGTGTAAGGGCAGTGAAAATTACCACCCTTGCACAAATGGCAATAGATAGTGTAATGGTGGTGATTTTCACTGCTATTACACTAGTTAATTCAATTTTGTGTAAGGGCAGTGAAAATCACTGCCATTACACTAATGGAAATGGATTTTTTGGATTTTTTAGGTTTTTAGGCTTTCACCGCTAATGAGGAGGAGAGGGAGGAGGAAAAAGAAGAAAAAAAACCTAAAATAGAAAAAAGAGAAAAACTAAAACTTTAAAGAAAAGAGAGAATAAAATGAAAACCTAGAAACAAAAGAAGGAATAATGCAAAACTTACTTGATAAATCTAAATCCTACGCTTGAAGATGGAAAAATTGCAATCCCACTTGTTTGCGCGATCGACTGGTTACAAGGAGGAGCAGACAACTTGGAATGATCAAAATGAGGATCAAATCAGCATTAAAAGGGTTAAAGTTGATGCTAACCACTCGATATGTGTGGTCATAAATGCCACATGTGAAAATTGAGATCATGCAGGGGTGGCAAAAATCGCTGCCTCTGCATGGTGAGGGAAGAAATATGTAAGGGCAGTGAAAATTGCTGCTCTTGCATGGAAATAAATATGTAAGGGTGGAAAAAATCACCACCTTTACATAGAAACAAAAAAATAATGCAATGGTGGCAAAAAATGTTTACCTTTCATGAAAATGGAAAACAACATATGAAGGCGGTAAAAATGCTGACCTTGCATGTAAACCATAAACAACACTAACTCCTTGAAATTTATCAAAATTTTGATGTTCTGATTGCATCAAGACCGCAACGAATTTCATGTTTTTTGAGAAATCACGATGAGGGAAGGTTGTGAACTTTTCAAGGATGTTATTCAACCAAACTTGAGATCAAGAGAAACTTGTCTCGAACAATGAACTTAGAGTGAAACAGATAAGTTTCGTAGGGGTTATTCAAAAAATGAGCATAGCTGATTTTTGGAACAACAAGATGTTATGTATATTAATGATGGAAAAAAGGGTTAAGACTTCATATAGATAAATGGCTTAGAGGAATGGTGAGTAATATTTATGTATTTGTGAATAATTAATGTGGTTTAGTATGTGTTAGGAATTAGCATTATCAAGTAATTGTGACCATATTTATGTGTCTACATTTACCATACAAGTCCTTGTGATATTAATATTTTAGCACTTATTTCAGTCCATCAAAAATACCTATGGAAATAGAGATATGGTAAAAATATGAAATCTAAAGGATAATTTTTTAAAATTTTCATATAGACAGAGAGAAAATATTTATTTGATGATTTTTACTTTTGAAATGTGGTTATTCTAAGAGCTCTGAGTGATCATTTCTAATAGAGAGAGAGATGATGGATAGGTTATGTATCTTTGGATGTATATGTTCAAACACTAGACACATCACATATATGTCAAAGTAAGTCGTGTACTTTATCTTAGGAGATGTAAATAGGATATAGGAAAATTAAACACCAATAAATTTTTTTTAGGTATAACTTCTTCAAAAATTATTAATCAAAGAGAAAAATGAGATTAGTAATGAGTAGGTATTATATTCAATGAGTTTTTAAGAACATGAAATTTTTAGGAGCCAAAGAGAGATTCATACACCTAGCATGGTCAAAGAAGTTATGAAGGCTAAAATTTTAATAATGTTTGATGTAATCATTACGATTTGTCGATGCAATAGGAGAATGACTGAGATGGTGGAAGAAATATTACATAAGTGGTTAAGGTAATTATGAAAAAGACTACATGAATAAATTAGTCTTGCTAGATAGCTAATGTAGTAAAGAAAGTAACTAGATGTCTATGGTAGCCTTTCAAAATGTTCAATGTAGCAAAAAATCAACCTAATGGCTGAGGAAGTCTTTTTGTATGGCCAATGTAGTTAATAAATTGATTACATGGTTGAACAAGTTTTTTCACATGGATAATGTACTATGAAAGTAATCACATGGGAAAGGAAGTATTTATATATGGCCAATGAAATTATTTTTTGGATTATATTGGTATTTTTAATTTTACTTATATTTTAAATATTTTTTGTCTAATGGGAAATTAATTGTGCATTGTTTTTGTATTTTTTAATAAAAAAGACAAATGTAATTATGGTGGATAGTTGATGCATCCTAACTTTCAAATTTTTTAGATAGGTTGTTAGACATAGACAAATCTCATTTTATTTTCTTTGGGTTTCATGGCATCATGGAGATGTGTAGGGTACCTCTAAATACTAAGTTGCTAGTGATGTTTTTGGAATAGTGGAAAATATGTACATATACCTTTATGTGAGATGTGCATGTGAGATGTATATGGGGACACACTTGATGTATCCATGAATATAGAAGATGTGCATGTTATTTTTGGGTTGTCACTAGAGGGTACACCCATGTTTTGTGATATGACAAATATTATGGTAGAGAGACATGTATTGGACAAATGGATCACATGGTAGGATTGGTATTGGCAAAAAACAGTACTAGTGTGACTATTATATGAATATGTTAAGTCCATTCTAGATATCCAAAAAATGATACTAAACATGATAACTATGAGGGTTGTATGTCACAAATTTAATGGGGCAATATCACTTCTTGTGATTCTAGTGTGCAAGGTAGTTTTAAAGTGAGGGATAGTATATTGTATGTTTGCAACTAGTGCATAATTTCTTAAAGTATTATGAGATGGAAACATATATCATTATATCTAGTGATATTATATACTTGTTAGATATATGAATGATTTCATATGTATAAGCTGATGGAGAGACCATGCTAGATTCTAGATCACTTTTCATGCTCACGGGAGAAGACACCATTGAAATTCCAAGTTTAAAATTAATGGACATAATATTGTGACATCTACCTAGTAGGAACCATCTAGCAATAAAGGGTATCAAAAAAATTAAAATCTATCAGACTTGAACAACTACTTTCAAAATAATTTAACCTCTTTATAAATAATTATTTCTTTCAAATCAATTTTATTTTGGTATCATTGCTATTGTATACACTATCTTATAGCTATGTTTGTTATAAATTCTATTTTTCACTATTTCAGGAGCTCTTTTTAGTACTCTCAACCTTTGCTAGAATCTAAATAACTAAAAAACAAGTATTTATCTATCAACTTCTTTTATTAATTATCGTTAAAGTTCTTTTATTCTCTTAATTTTATGTTGTTGGTGTAGTATTCTAAACATTGTGTGACCTCTACATAAAACACTTAAAAATATCTAAACTCATGTGATTAAGTTTATGTTTTATTTATAAGTGGTTCTAATACACTCATTTTTAAAATATGAATAGTGATGTATACTCTTATATTAGTTTAATAAAAAATACTTTTCAATTAAAAAAATAAAATAAAGTAATACTTCAATAAAAAACAACATAAAAGTAAAGGCATATAATAAAAATAGTAATAGTTACACAAGCCCCAAAGGCATAAAAAATTATAAAAGAAACATCCTAAATTATAAGATATGAGATGGAGGTGAGTCATCTAGCTTGTTGACCCATAATTTCTACTAGTAGGATCAACATCAAGTAAGGGTTCCAATCACATATAGGGAATTTATTCATTTTTTATTATTCCACTAATTTTAAATGATCTTAGGACTTTACCTATTGAGTAAGAGGTGCCCAACCTCATGATTTAAAAAATAATTTTTTTTGATGAGGTAGAGGCAAACCTCTAGCTAACAATGATAACAATGTCTAAAGTTGTGGTCACTATGACCATGTCCCCAAGGAGATGAGTGGCAAGGGGAATCTAAAGGTGACTTGATAATAATGCACGGGGTTATTCCCAAAAAATATAATGAGAGGAGGTGATCCATATCTAGTGTAACCTTATCTATCTCTATTTATATCTATATATTATCATAGTTTTGTTAGCAATAAATAAAGTAGAACCCAATAGAGTGTAAATGAATAAAGAATTATTTATATCTTTTCATAATATATAATAACTCTTAATCTGAAAAATGTTTCAAATTATGAAATCTATTTTCCATGTGAAGGCCTTGGCATTGAAGAGGTTGATAAAAGAATGTGTCTAAAACCAAGCAATTTTGGGCTAGTTGACAAAACCAAAAGATATGATTCATGGATCAAGGTTTTTCACATGCCAAATAACATGGGTTTTAAAAACCTAGATGAATAATCCTCTCTCCTAAATTAAGGCCTTTATAAAATAAACACTAAGCAAAATGAGCATTCTTGGGCTCGATAATGGATTTCCTAGTAGTATCAAAGAAATGGCTTGAAACTAAAGCTTTAACTAATCCAATAGTAGTTATATTTCATACATCACCAAATTTGGAGATATCCATTAATAACTTAGCCAATATTTTTACCAACAAAAAAGGGTATTAACATTTTATTTCTAGTCTTTTCAATGAAATGGAGAGCCTTGCACAACACTTTTGTATAAAAGCTCCTCATATGTGAATTCATCTAAATTTCACTTATAGACTCAAAATATCTTTTATTAAGGCCAAGGTATCCAAGATATAGAGTTATTTATAAAAATATCAACAATGATATGAATTTCTTTCCTAAAAATATTAGTATCTTGAATCCATGGGACTTTCACAAGGGACACACCATGGAAGTTGAGAACATGAGATCACTAATGGGAATGAGAAATGACTGAAATACTAGACCTAAAAACACTTACATTTCAAATTAACCAATTTTGGATAGATTTCCAATATTTCAAAATGATTTTATAAATAAAAGTGCTAATAATATTAATAGGTACTAGGGAAATTAGGAGAGTATGAATCCCAATGCCCCTCCAAGTTGAAAAGCTATAAAGAGTACCTTAAGAAACATAACGTATAATAAAAAAAATATTATACTAAAAATTATAAAATAATTTTGGATATTACTATACATTAGAATTTAAAATCTATATGAAATCTTATCTATAATTATTTTATAATGACTCTTACATACAAAAAATAATCTCCATCACTAAAAGTTATTTAACAATCCAATGTTTTTATTTTTAACAATGGAGGAGATAATAGAATATTCAATGTTTTAATTTTAATAATTTTACAAAACTTTAAGTACTTTTACCTCAGTACCTAATTTTATAGTAAACTTTGATGCATCCATACACATATATTGTAGGCTCATAAAGTGTAGAGGATGAGTATGTTTTATTGCTTGGCCTTCCCCTCTCCTCCAATACAACCTCACAATACTTTAAAAAAATGTTCAAATACCTATAAATATATGTATTAATACCGTATGTTATATGTCTTTTGTAATTTATTCTAAAAATCTAGAAATCCTCATTCATTCATATACATACATATACATTATGTTTTAACCTTTTAGGGTTTAGCTTGTGCAAATCCTATGTTTGATTAAAGGGATGAGTAGACTAAATTAGGGAAATAACATGCATAAAATAACCACTGATTTGTAAAAAAATTGACTAGTTTTGACTTTCTAAAAAAAGTAATAAATATGTGAAAATAAATAGTTATCTAGAAAACACCTGATACAAATGATTTGGGTGCTAAAAACTTAGACAAATGTAGGTCTAAGTATCATTAACTAGATTCCTATGTTAGAACCCATCCTGGACAATAGGGACACATTTAGACAATAACACCATATGGATTTAGTGTCCTGATATTGATGCTAATGTCCTTTGTGTAGGACTATCTCAACTTCTAGGTGTACCTGTGTCTAGATTTATAGGTTCTGTTCCTACACACAAATTCTAAAACTCTGTATTGTGCCTATAATGACTAATTTATGATGAAAACCATAATTTTATTTGAAAATAAGATATGAGGTGAAAAGTGTGTTCATTATTAGGATAGGTTGGACATCCTCAACACCCCATAATGAAGAAAATTGCCTACATACCAATACTCTGAGGAGGGATCAAGCTCGATGTAGTTTTCCCCACATAAGTATTGGTACAATTGTAATTGATGCTAGTATGATAGTGGAATTAAGTGCCTTAACTATGATTGATATTGAAAACCTATAAAATTTGAGTTTAGGGCTATTATAGATGGTAGTATGCATAATTAGGGTAAAATAGGGATTAATAACCTTGATTTTGCTCAACTTGTTTTGTATTTGAATAAGTATTTTGCATCTAATTTCCATCTAGTGGATGGAGGGCTAAAAGTCAAGTATTTATAGTGTTATATTGCTTGTGTGGATAATAAAATATGTCTAAGAAAAATTTAGGAGGGTTTTACTTTTGAAAATGTATTTGTCTAGGAAAGTTAGGATAATGGACATAGGCACCATTTTGAGGACACTAGCACCATGTGGCTCTAGTTTCCTTAATGTGGCACTAATGTCCAACTAGTAGAATACTAGGCACAAAGGTCCAGGATCAGGAAATGAGGGTTTGAGAATGAGTTTGAGATGACTAGGGACGCTTGTGGCCTGCATGAAGGTTGGATAAGTGTGATAATAGGCTCTAGGATAGGTTTAAAACTAATTTAGGGATATGTAGTCTTATTTAGCACTCCTATCACTCACATACCACTTTTAGGTGATTACATCCCCCCCCTTTATGCCAGAAATGTAGCAAAGTGAAATGACTAATATGAAGAGAAAATAAGCGTACCTAGACTTACCTAAGAATTGAACCTTATGAAGCTAAATTTGAGTATGTGAAGCGAGGTCTGTGTATGTGAAATATGATCCAATTCATGCACTACAAATAAAACATGATTAAATTAGTCCTTAAGAGATATCAAAAGTAAAATACTATGTTGATTAAAGAAGTTAAACTGAGTAAAGATATAGGAAAGAGGAAAGGAATGAATACACCTCATTGGGTATGTGAACCAATGTATGAAACTCGTGACAACCTTGTGTGTGTATATATAGTGATCAATTGATGAATATCTTCGACTGAGCTAATAATTTTCTCAATCCTCATGTTTGGGTAGCTCAAGAACTCAATTCATTTTTAACTCCATCATTTCCTACCCTTGATTAGTGGATCATGAATAACTTGGATTAGACTGATAGTGTGTCTAACCCTATCATGTGGGTGGCTTAAGAACTCAAGTAAGCTATGACTCCATCATTTCCCACCCATGTGTAGTAGATGCATCTAAAACTAAACTATGTTAAGTACTAAAACTATTTAAATGGGTATATATAACTATGTATGTCAACTCTATAGCCACTCACACAAATTGGGTATCTCTTGGCCACTTGAGAATGCAAATAATTATAGATGGAATAAGGCATGCTACTAGTGATAACTTGGAATATGATATCAAGTGTATATATCATAAAGAATCACATGTAATTTTTCATTCCATATAATCAACCAATGTGTAATTGAACATATATAAATAATGTGTCATGCACATGCCACCAATTTGGTATATGAGTATATTGATTTTAAACCAAGTTGCAATAAATGTGTATGAGTATTTGAACTGAATATGAGAATGGTCATATCTTACATGATGACCCTAATCTAAGCAACTAAATATGAATCTAAGCTGAGCTAGTACAAAATTAATTACAAACTAAGTATAAATAAGAAACCTATAACTGGATATGTGCAAACCTGTACTATCCATGTTGTAATGTTTAGGCCAATTTGAGTTGTTATGAAACTAATGTTACTCAATAGTAGAACCATTTCTTTGACAGTAGCACCATGTGGCACTAATGTCCTTCTAATCTAAAATATGTGTTATTGTAATGCTATTTGAGTCACTATTTTTCCACTATGTTTTTTTATATATGATTTTTTGTAACTGAGCCTGTGAGCCAAAAAAAATACTGTGAATGAAATATAGGAGCCTACTCTCTATGGCAAACCCCTATGAATGATTTTTATTTTGAGGGGAGTTATTTAACTTATGCAAGAACTATCCTTGAAATAAATATCTCTAAAAAATGTGTATTAGTTGAAGCATATATGATAATTGCATGAAAATTCAATATAATGTGCATACATAACCTCAAAATGTAAGACAATTTGAGCATAAGTACGTAATGTAAGATGTATGTCATGTCTAGCATTGCATAAGGGTGTCAAGATAGATATAGTCAATGGATATAGAATTAAATATGAGTATAACTAAGTAGTTAGCTAGGGGAATGGGGTATGATGTCCACCACAGTACCCATGTAGGAAGGGTAGATACATGAGGTCCCTCATGGCATGAAAAATAGGCATGTGTAAAAAAAAAGACAAGTGTCATGGCCATGATGCATATAAGAAATCATACATAAAAAACATGTGAGGCACACAAAGTAGGCCAATGTTCCACATTACAAGGGATATGGTCACATGTTAGTAAATTTGAGAAAATAAGACATACAAGGACATGTTCAAATGTCTACATATGCAATCAATAGGAAAGTTAGATTAAGACACATAGAAGGACAAGTTCAAATGTTTACATACATAATCAGGAAGACACACATAAGGACATGGGCACATGTCCAAATCATACATATTATGAATAGAAGTGGCGTAGAACCAAAGAACAATGGAATATTAAAATGCCATCAAATAGAAGAAGCATAGAAATACAATCAAATATAAACTATGAAAGAAAGAAATAGTATCATGCATGAGTATGTAATTCAAATCTATGTAAGAGATAGGATGTACATAGGTTGAGTCTAAATTAGTGATAGTCAGAAAAACATTTGAGTAAGAGTAGCAATGATCAATATCTAGATAAAATAATGCTAAAGCTAGAATGTAGAGTATGTAAGGATATAACCTAGTAATAAAAACTATGTAGAGGATGCCCCTATGTGGGAGAATGTATCAAGTGAATAACCATGGATCAATGTATATGCTTCCAGTGGGTAGATAATAGCATGTCTAGATTAGTGTAGTCAACCTGAGTCCTATATGCAATCTATAAGCACTCAACAAGAACAAGTGAAGCATGTAGTATGATAAATTTTAATATACAAAGATAGCTAACATATGTAGTGTCTGAAAAACATAATAAGTGTAAACATACCAATGCATACAATCTATAAATTTGGCATTTTCTTAGTAATTATTTTAATGGTTTTTTGTTTTTAACATATTATATTATATTTTATTTTGTAGAAATAAGCTATGTACAAGCAATATGAAAATGAACTATGTACAAGGAGTAAAATAAAAGGAAAGTGTATCTAAGTAAATTTAGTAAATGTAAAAAAATAGTATACAACCAAAGTGCAATGTCTCTATAGACACAAGATCACATCCATAGGATGTGGATAGTCAAACAGTAGATCCGGATGGAGATCATCCAGTGTTGAATATTGAATTTGTCCAAACTAAAATAAGTTATCATTGTCATGGTCTTCATACCAATCTATATGTATCAGTGGAACCTTATCCTTGGCATTAGTCTATAGTCCATGCATTTGATGGCATGCTACTCAAATATGTAAGATAACTCTCATACAGTCCTAAGGTAAACCACATTATATTGTGGAGTATCTATATGAAGAATGTGGTTCTCATCTATGTCATCATGTAGTATGGGAACCATGTGTACCTCATGAGTGAATTTTAACCATCTATCTCACTGATTAATTATGGAATTATTGCCTATAACCATGTACTTCCAAGTGTAACCTGTAGATGAGTTCCTTTGCTCATATAAATAATAACATAATGGCCACCTTGGGGCCACATGCAACTGGTAGTGTAAAATGTTGAATGAAATCTTGAAAATGTATAGCATGTTGTAACTTACTCTCATGATATCCTATATGTGTAAAAATGCCAAAGTGAAAGTGTTAGGATTAGAATCCTCATCTATAACCACATGGAGAATGTATTTATTTGTTACAAAAAATAGATAGTCAATGGATCATTTTATGAATATTTGTGTTAGTGACAACTCTATCATGGTACTTGTTTCTATGAAGGTGATCATATATCTAAAAGTGGAGGCTTTATGATTTGAATAGTGCCCTTAGCCTTAAATTTATTAAATTTATGTTGTAATGTTGAGCATGTGTTGGTATTATGTCTTGTAAGTTTGTGAAAGTGGCAAAAGGGTTGACCTTCCTATGGTGACAATATGTTGACTGATCTATGTCATATTATGGGTAATATCATTAATTCTCTATCAAGTAGTATCTATAAGATTTGGTATGGTCTATTATGTGAACTCCTTAGTTGGATTTGTATCACTAAATTGATATCCATGGATGTAACCATATGTATTGAATGAATAAAAGGATCTATCACTGACTGTAGCTGAGTATGAGAACTTGTAGCTATAGGATCTTGAACAAGTGGTTCTACTAGTGTAGGGAGAGGTATAAGTTCCTTAGAATAATATATGTAATCTCATGGTCCCACTGGTGTGAAAATTAATACACATAAATATTCATCCATATCAATAAGTGTTGGATCATCCTTCATGGTGGCCTACGAATCTGTATCAAAGTTATGAATGTAAACCTCTTCTAAATTAACAAGTAGTGGTAATTTTTATATAGTAATATAATCATCTACCCTGGGTGGGGATGATTTTAGTTTGGGAGGTAATTCTTCTATCATCAGTAAGGTCAATTATGTTATAACAAGATCTGGAGGAGGTGTAGGAATAGTCTTGCTAGACTCCCCCACCTCATATATATGCATGTACTCAATCATAATATTTTGAGGTGGGGATTCAATGAGAACACAAGGTGTCCCATATGAATATGTACTTGGGGTAGGAGGCTTAGTGAGTCCACAATATATGAAAAATTAATTATCTACTGGACATATGTACATGAACCCATCATGTAGACACTTGATACATTTTTGTAAAGTAAAGGATAAAACCTCCATAGCATGTATCCAAGGTCCCTTGAGTAGCAAGTTATAGTGTAAATGATTTAGCATCACTTAAAAGTGTGTAGGTAAGGTTTTTCCCCCACCATAATGTCTAATGTAATAGAACCCAATGTCTATCAAAGAATGCCATCAAACCCTAAGATATTCTTATATGTATTTTGAATAGATGTTATATCAACCCCCATGGTCTATATAAATTTGAGGTTATGTATGTTGAGACTTGAACCATTATCAATTAGAACTTGTTTAATAGTTATATTGTTTATTTGTGCTTGAATAAAAGCTGACAAGTTTTAAGAAATTACTGACTATGAAGGCAAATCTTGATTTGAGAAAGACATCACATCCTCAACATTTTTAATAGTGTTCATGATAGATGCAAAATAAGCTATCTCAATGTCACGAGGTAGAGATGTATGATTAAGTATTTGAAAAAGAATATCCTTGAAAATTGTTATTTTTTGAAGTAATTCCCATATGGATATCTTATCCATTGTATTTCTCAATTGATCCATAATATAAAATTATCTTTACTGATCTCTAGGTCTTATTGTAGTGTTTTGGGATGAAGAGGGATGGTAGGATTACGCTTCTCTTATATAAATTGAGGAGGCACCCTGTTATGCCTAGTAACAACTCAAACTATTGGATCTACTATTTACCAGGGGTGAGTAGTAGATGTGGGATGGGAGTGTAGATAATCAATTAGTCTAGGTGGAGGTGGAATAAAAGGACTCCTCTAAGACATTTGACCTCTATTAGTAACTAGAGGTAATTCAAAGTGATCCATGTAGAAATAACCCTCATAAAAATGGGACTCACATGAGGGAGAACCAATGTGTAAAATAAGATTAGCTCTAACATAATCCATGATAGGAGTGACATACATGTGTTCTTTTGTGCTAATGACTAGTAATAAACATGCTAAACAAAGTATAAGGATTTGTACCATGAAGTAGAAAATGGAATCCATCATGATAATCATGGTAAAAGATTATAAATTAAAATTGAGTAGATGTTGTAAATGTGAAACCTTGTGTTATCTAAGGTTAGTGTTTGAAGTGATGTTAGAAGTTGGGTTCACCAAATGTATTTACATTTTAAGGTTTAGCTTATGTAAATCCTATGTTTGATTAAAGGAATGAGTAGACTAAATCAAAGAAATAATATACATCAAATAACCATTGATTTTTTACAAATTTGACTAGCTTTGAATTTTTAAAAATAATAATAAATATGTGCAAATAAAGACTTATGTGGAAATCACTTCATATAGATAATTTAGGTGCTATAAAATGAGATAGAAGAAAGTTTAAGTATTATCAACTGGATTTCTATGTAAGAACACCTCTTGGATAGTAGCACCACATTTAGATGGTAGCATCATGTGGCTCTAGTGTTATAATGTTAGCTTTAATGTCCTTTGTGTAGGATTGTCCCAAAATTTTAGATGCACATATGTCTAGATTCTTGGGTTCTATTCTTGTATGCATAAAGTATATAAGTTTATATTATGCCTATAATCATTGATTTATAATGTAAACCCTAATCCTCTTTGTAAGTAAGATATTAGTTGAAAAATTTGTTCTTTAGTAGGATAAGCTAGGCATCCTCAACACCCTACTATGAAGAGAGTTTCCTACATACTAATACTATAAGGAAGGATCAATCATGATGTAGTTGTCCCCACCTAAGTACCAGTACAAGTGTAAGTGGTGCTAGTATGATAGTGGCATTGAGTGCATTGAGTGTCATTGAGATTAGAAACCTAAAAAAATATAAGCTTAGGAATATTGTAGATGGTAGTATGTAGAATTAAGGAAGAATAGGGATTGATAACCTTGATTTTGCTCAACTTGTGTCATATTTAGTTATGTAGTTTGCATCTAATTTCCATCTAGTAGATAGAGGGATAAAATTAATGTATTTGTAGTCTTTTGTTGCTTGTGCAGATAATAAAAGATGTCTAGACCGACCTTAGGAGGGTTTTAATTTGAAAATTTATTCTTTTGGAAAAGTTAAGTTAAATGACATAGACACCATTTTGGGAACATGAGTGCCATGTGGCTCTAGTGTCCTTAATGTGACACTAATGTCTAGCTAGTAAAACACTAGGCACAAAGGCCCAGGATTAGGAAATGCAGGTTTAGGAATATGTTTAAACTAACTAGGGATGCATGTAGACTACATGAAGGATGGATAAGTGTGATAATAGGCTCTAGGATATGTCTATGGATAATCTATAGATAGGTAATCTCAAGTAGCACTCTTACTACTCAAATACCACTTTTAGGTGATTACACATTGTCAACCTCAAAAATTAATTAATTTTTAATATAAAATAAATGTGGCTTAATTGGTTTTCTTCCTAACATTCATAAAATGTTTTAGAATAAAAACTTATTTTACCATTATATTTAAACCCCATCTAAACTAGTTAATAAAAATCCTCTCCCATGATGTCATGCATAATAATATGATGTAGCACATATTGTGCACATTCCCATCAATGTTGTATGGTTACATCTACACTAGTATAGAAATATAATGGGAATTTCTTGAATGAATCTTTTATAGTTGTGATGAATGAATCATTATGTCACCAGGAAGGCCACTTACATTATAGTTTTACTCTCAGTTTTAAAATTATGTTATATTAAGTTTATATTTTTTATGTGAACCAGACCTGGCTTCTAATTTGTAATTAGATTATTTTGAATGAATGAAAATTTTATAAAATTATGTGTAGATCCAACATACATTGAAGAGGCATACCCTACTTGAATTACAAGGCATGTATATAGACACATTTGAACTTGATTTTTTAAATTTTATTAGTAGGAGATCCACTTTCATTATAAATTTACTTCATTAACATAAAAATAATAATATATTAAATTAATGTATTACTACATATAAAACCTACCATCCAATGTGACCAATAATTAAGAATTTATTTTGATGAAAAGGGGCCCAGCCTAAATGACCAAAGTCAATAACAAAGCCATAGTAACATATTATGTTTGGAGGCTACTACTTAGTAGGATTGACATAACTAATTTAAATGTGTTGGGACACTACCATAATGTTTAAAATCTAAAAATAAAAAACCATTATTTTCTCTATTTTATTTGAGCCTACTGAATCAACTTTGGGCATGATGTCCTAATTATCATATCAAAAAATATTTTTCCACCTGAACATGCCCTTTTTAAGGAGCCTCAGTCCCCTTTTGTCTCCATAGACATGATCCATGCCTAAACATGAGGCATACAAGATATAGCCTCATCACCAATGCCATATATTTATTTTGAATATTTTGGCCCTAATTTTGAACTAATAGTGTGTGAAAATGAATTTCATAGCTATAGCCTTATTATAACATTGGATTTTATTTTTTTATTTTTAATTTTTTTTTTACTACCATTTCCATAAGCTTGGTGATTTTTTTCTAATAAATCAATTCATATTGAATCCCTTTTGTGTTACCTTCAACTAAATTTCAATGCTATCAAGTTCATCTTTCCTCATGGTGGGCACAGGGAGAAGCTATAAGTGATAAAATTATACCACTCAAAGGACTGGTTTTATCCATTTAAGTCTCTCAACAAATGTCAACTACTTGTTCAATTATTTTTAGAGATTTTGATAAAAGATGAATAAGGATATGGATTCCTTTCCTAAAAATATTTATAGCTTGAATCCATGGGAATTTCATAAAGGACACACCATGGAAGTTCATAACATGATATCACAAATGGGAATGAGAAATGATTGAAATAATAGACCTAAAACCACCTCCATTTCAAATTAAACAAGGTTTGATGGATTTGCAAAATTTCTAAATGATTTTAGAAATAAAAGTGTTAATAACATTAATAGGTATTAGGTAAATTAGAATATTATGAAATACAATGCCCCTCCAAGTAGAAAAACATTAAATAATTCCCTAAGAAACATAATGTCTAATAAAAAATGATATTATACCAAACATTAAAAAATAATTTTAGATAATACTATATTTTGAAATTTAAAATCTATATGCAGTCTTATCAAAAAAAATTTTATAACCCCTAAGAAACATAATGTCTAATACAAAATGATATTATACCAAACATTAAAAAATAATTTTGGATAATACTATATTTTTAAATTTAAAATCTATATGCAGTCTCATCAAAAATTATTTTATAATAAATCCTACCTACAAAAACAATTTCAATTACTAAAATTTGTTTAACAAACCAATGTTTCTTTGTTTAACAATGAGATATATAATAGAATATTTAATATTTTCATTTTAATACTTTTACGAAATGTTAAATACTTTTACCTTAGTACTTAATTATCTAGTAAAGTTTGATGTGTCCCTACTTAGATATTGTAAGCCCATAAAGAGTAGAGGATGAGTATGTTTGGTTGTCTGGTCTTCTCCTCTCCTCAAATACAACTTTAGAATCCTTTAAAAAAAAAGTCCAAATACCTCTAACTACATGTCTTACTACTCTATGTCAAATATGTTTCTTTGAATTTTTTATGTAACTCTAAAATATTCATTTATATACACATATATACATTTTGACCTTAAAAATTACTTAACTTTTAATATATAATAGATGTGACTTAATTGGTTTTCTTCCTAACATTCATAAAATGTTGGAAAAGAAAAAAATATTTTGCCATTATGTTTAAACCCTAACTAAAATAGTTAATAAAAAGCCTCTCCCACAACATCATGGATCATAATATGACGTAGCACATATTATGCACATTCCCACCAATGTTATATGATGACCTCCACACCAGTAGACCAATAGAATGGGAATGTTTTGAATGTATCTTTTATAATTGGGACAAATGAGTTATTATGTCAGTATAAAAACCACTTACATTGTAGTTTCACTCTTCTTAATTTTAAAATCATGATATATTGGGTTTATATTTTTTTGCGGATCAAACCTACCTAATAATATAGAATTAGTTTATTTTGAATGAATGGAAATTTTATAGACATATAAACAAATCCAAGATGTATTGAAGTGGCATATCTCATTTGGGTTACTAATGTATATATATAAATGCAATTAAACATGATATTTTTTAATTATATTAATAAAAAACCACTTTCATTATAGCTTCATTCCATTGACATAATATATATATATATATATATATATATATATATATATATATTAAATTCATATGTTACAACATACCAAACCTACCATTCAATGTAAACAATAATTAAAAATCTCTTTCAATGAAAAGGGGCTCAACCAAAGTCAATAATAAAGCTATAGCAACATATTATGTTTGCAGGCTACTACTTAGTCGGATGGGCATAAGTGATTTAAATGTGCTAAGACACTACCATAATGTTTAAAATATAAAAAATAAAAAAAATCATCATTTTCTCTATTCTCTTGGGGTAAACTAGTCTTTATAGTCCATCAACCATAAATAGATTTATCTATTTATGGATGTTTACAAAAAAATTAGACCCTATATGTTCATGTATGGCCTTTGAAAAGTTCAAAAAATAAATGATGTGGAGTCTAAACTTCTAAAGGTCATAAATATTGATCTTTAACTCTATTTGAGCTCTCTTTTACACCAAAATGACCATCTTAGAAAGTAAAATTTAGGTATAAAAAGATATATTAGTTTAAGGATGTTTTCAAAAAATTCAAACCCTCATTTTATCTTGTATAGCCTTTAAAAAGTTCTAAAAATCAATGATTTGGACTCCAAACTTCTAGAGGCCATAATTGTTGATTTGTAACTTAGTTTGAGCTCTCATTTGCAATTAAAATGACTATCTTAGAAAGTAAAATTAAGAAACAAATAGATCTATCATTTATAAATGTTCTTAGAAAATTTTAGACCTTCAAATGGTCATGTATGTGGAGTCTAAACTTTTGGAGGCCATAAATTTTGATCCATAACTCTGTTTGAGCTCTTATTTGTGCTAAAATGATCATCTCGAAATGTAAAATTTAGACATGAATAGCTCCATCCATTTAGGGATGTTTTTATAACTTTTCAAACTTTTATATGGTCATGTATAGCCTCAAAAATGTTCTAAAAATTTATGCAAAGTCCAAACTTGTGGAGGCCTTAAATTTTGATTTGTAACTCCGTTTGAGTTGTCATTCACACAAAAATGATTGTATCAAAAATTAAAATTCAGACATAAATAGCTTTATCATTTTTGAGATGTTTTAAGAATATTTTTAGACCCTCAATTGGTCACCTATAGCCTCTAAAAATTTCTAAAAATAAATAATCTGTTGTCTGAACTTCTAGAGGTCATAACTATTGATATGTAACTCTATTTGAGCTATCATTTACACCAAAATGACCATCTCAAAAAGTAAATTATATTCATAAATAGATACATCCATTTAAGGATGTATTCAAATTTATTACAACCCTACATAATCATTTATAGACTTTAAAAAGTTTTGAAAACAAATGATATGAAATCCAAATTTTTGGAGGCCATAACTTTTAATCTATAACTATTGACTTTGGACACGGTGTCCCAATTATCATATCGAAAATCGTTTTTCCATTATTATTTTGCTGGGACATGTCCTTTTTAAGAAAATCCATCTATTCCCATTACACCATTTTTTATCTTTGTTTTCTTCCCGGAGGGAAGCATTAAATATCTCTCTCAAACTTTTAGTCTCTTCGTGTTTTTGCCGTGTATGTGTGTAATATAATTATAGTCGGAATATGCTTTTTTATGGAATATGGTCCCAATTGAATCTTATCACAGACCAACGTGATAGAAAAGATCTATCTGCAAACGTTATAGCTCATGAACATCCGTTACAGCTCATGCAAACCTGGAGTCTCTTTTCAACCGCCCAAATCCAGTCAACATGGGACTCGATAAATAACTTGTCATCGATTCCCCTGCAAAATCAATTAGCACACAATCTACTCACTAAACCGATCAAAGTGCGCAGAAAGATAACTGATATAATTTTTACAGTTTTTGGTAATATGTCAGAAATCCGGTATCGAGGTGTACGGAAGAGAAAATGGGGAAAATATGTGGCGGAAATTCGGTCGGGAAAAAGAACTCGCATATCGCGGGGCTCATACTTCACTCCTCACGCTGCTGCTCGAGCTTATGACACTGCGCTTCTGTGCCTGCGAGGACCCCATGCCACTTCTTTCAACTTCCCTGACTCGCAATTCAACTCGACCGCACTGCAGATGGCCATCACCAATCCATCGCCACTCGCTATTCGGCGCGCTGCCATTGCGTTTGCCTCCCCCTTCGACACCGTTCCTTCAAACATTGAGGCAACAGTTGATAATGAGGCGGCCGGGGCGAGTGGTAAGAAAGAAGAAGCAGGCAGCGACGAACAGCATGCAGTGGATGAAGAGATAAGTGATTGGAATTATTTTCTACAATCTCCAGACCATATAACATTTGAGGAGAGCATTCCAATGGACGTCCTTCACTGTCATGATCAGGAAATATTGCAGCCTTACGAACAAACTGACCTATGCTCTGTTTTAGCTATTTGGGATGCAACAATTCCCTCAAAGCCGCCTCCTTAAATATCTTTAATTAAATCATATCCTATTAATTGTTTTTTAATTAATCCATACTTGCAACAATTAAGCCATACCGTATTTCGGCGATCTAATCAGATGCTGCCGAAAGGGGTATTCTTTTCTATTATTGCAATAAAGGCAATCGGCGAAGGCCCAGATTGCGCCTGTATCACTAAATAATATAGAAAGAAATTCTGTAAACTGAGGAGGCAATATTAAGTATTTTAGGTTCATTCTAAACTTAATAATTATACATTCACTAATATATGTATGATTGATGTGTTTTCAACGTAAATTGCCTATAATTTTAGCTTTACTATGCAGAGTACAACATCCATCCGTCCATGCATGATAATTACAGCATTAAAACTTGTGCTGTTAACACATATTTGAGATAAGACATCGAACAAATCTGTTATTTCAATACTAAACAGAAATGAACCAGGGTCGTCTTCATTTGAATCATTGATCAAAACCAAAGGACTTTGCTCTCCTGACATTGTCGGCTACGCTTTGTCTCACCTTTTTCCTCTTATTATTCAGTTGATGGGATGAAGCCTGTCTTGTTTGCACTGTTGATACATTTTAAGGAATTGAGATCAATGGCCATTTGCAAAATCCCTTTGCACAGTTTGCCACCACCAAATTTAACATCTCTTCGACCGATCTATCACGCATTTTCAAAATCCCTCCACACTTGTGGAGGCTCCAAACCCTAGCCAGAGTAGAGCAATTTGTTGAAGTGATGAACAAAGAGGCTTAGATCAACACCAGATCGCAAATATCATGAGACGACATCCTACAATTCTCGGAGTTATCGTGGAAAGAGTAGTGAAACCCAAGCTTGTGCTATTCAAAGATTTTGGCATCGAAGGGGAACATATTTTGAAGCTTTTGACCAGAGACTCGAGATTTTCAACTCCAACCTCCACAGGCCGCCTTTCCAACACGAGCTTTATCAAGAATATATTTGATTCCAATGATTTGTTATATTAAACATCCCACAAATCCTCACACGTAAACTGCAAAAAACCCTGACACCCTCGCTTGACCTTTGGGAGGTATGCGATCTTAGTGGAACCCAGCTTCAGCATCCACATCGCCAAGGCTTCAAGCAATTTCTTCATTGAATTTTGGAATGTTTTTCGAATCCTGGCTGTTTCTCGCGTGGAATCAGGGGAGGGCAAATAGAAAATCTTCAAATGTGAGGACTCTAGCTTGAAGAAGTCAAGGAAAAGTTGCAGAAAATGAAATCCATTTATGAGCTCCACCATCTTAAGCTTAAGTCACTTTGTACAATTATGAAGATGGCTGAAGCAAAGGAATGCTGCCTGACATTTTACAAAACAAAATCTGATTTTACCATTTGTATGATTACTTTTGACAGGATATTACCTCCAGCACATCGCCCTCGTACGCCATACCCAATAATATATTACCGTTTGTTCTCGAAGGACGGGTCTGAGACTTAAGGTACCTATGAGGTCGGCAACCCGGGTCAAGTCTTTTCCGCTGTCATCTACTTTATTTTTCCACTGCTGAGCGGGCAATGGCATCGAGTTTTCAATCACAATCCCGTTCCAGAGTACGACGGCCGGAAGCATGGCCTACAGAAACTGAAACGAACCGGCTCCGTCCGCCGGCCAGTCCGTCACAACGGGTGAGTTGACGCTACACGGACAACGAGACGGTTTCACATGTTTCGCCCGCAAAATAATCCCATAACTAAAAGTGCGGTTATTTTAATTTTCTTAATGGACGGCCACCCGGGAGAGAAGAGATTAAAAAACACCGGGTCGGGTCGTAAAACATATGGTTCCTTGTCTCTGTGTCGGCCACTCTACAGAAGCGGCGGTATTGAGATTCGACAAAATGGGTTGCAAGCCTGCGGTATTGAGATTCTACAGTAGACCCGTCCTTCGAGAACTGTCTACTGGTAAGATATTCGGAAGCCCAATAATCTCCATCAACAATCGACGGGAAGCAAACTGTTTGTTCAGGAAAAGAAAGCTTCATACCTCAATACAGTCTCCATGTAACCAATAAAAATTGTAATCTCTTTGTTCCAATGGTAAAGGCAAAGCCAGAAATCAATGTTTCGGCTTCCCCTTAGTTATGTGAAGATTCCTCTACTAAATTGGTAAATCGACTATTGCGTGTATTTTACGCCTTCATTCAATCATATCGATGTTCTTTTCCACGTCTTTTTCTTTTATATGTAGATTTGTTTTTATATTATATTTTTTTTTTTTCACATTTCATCATCAATGGAATGGCAAATTTAGAGTTATTCTAAAGGTGCAAGTTATTTTGGAAGGGATGTAATATTTTGTTTTAGGAAAGAGAGGTTTTGTAAAGTGAGGGAGTGTAAATTGATAGTCGTACCACACATGAAACTCTTAATTGTTGAACTTGTCCCTCCTTTTTTACATGAAATGTCAATCTAATATTCCTAATGGGGATGATAGTGGAAAAAGAAGTGGTTTGTTACTTCATATGACATGGAAATGAGATATGTAAGGAGGAGACATCAATGTTTATTATGAACTTGAGCAATGATTAAGTAATATAAAAGGGCATGGCCATAAAGAACATGAAAGCGATGAAAGATTCCAAGGTAAATTGGGAAGTGTGAGGGGTGTGACTTGATGATCTAGTAAATTAGGGTTTTGTAATTGAAAGAGTGTAAATCACTAGGAGTATTGCATGCAAAAACCAAATATTGTTAAAATCGTTTCACCTTCTATGCATGAAGCATTAATCAAGAATAAATATTTTGAGTGGAGTTGATGGTGGAAAAAGAGGTGATGTGTTACCTTATACGATGTGGCAATGAGTTGTGCATAGACAAGATGTCATGTTTCATGATGAGCTTGCGCAATGAAGAAGTAGTATACAAGGCAAGGGCATAAAGAATATGAAAGTGGTGAAAGATTTTAAGGTGAGCTAGGAAGTGATGGTGAGGGGATATGATATGGTATTTTAGGTGATGGACTTGAAGAAGTTTGGGTAGATACATTATCACCACTAGAATACTCCATGGAATGTATTATTTTCATCTGCCCAAATCTAGTCAACATGGGACTCCATAAATAACTTATCATCGATTCCCATGAAAAATCAAATAGCACACAATCTACTCACTAAACTGATTAAAGTGTGCAGAAAAAATCTCGATAACTGATATAATTTTACACTTTTTGGTAATATGTCACAAATCTAGTATCGAGGTGTATGGAAGAGAAAATGGAGAAAATATGTGATGGAAATTCGGTCAGGAAAAAGAGATCACATATTACTGGGCTCATACTTCACTCCTCACGTTGCTGCTCAAGCTTATGACATTGCGCTTCTATGCCTGCGAGGACCCCATGCCACTTCTTTCAACTTCCCTGCCTCACAATTCAACTCGACCACATTGCAGATGGTGTTAGAAATGCAATTCTAATTTCTCCACATCACATGGAGATAACATTCAAATATATTTAGATTCTATCATGCAAGTAGTTTGCATGAGATTTGATTCCTAGCACAATCAGTTATCCCACATGCCTTATGCATGAATAAACATTAGTTTAGTGCAATTTATTTTTAGTTACAACAGTATTTTTAATTCTTTACTTTTAGTTGAAAAGTGATTGTAATTCTATATATGTAGATTTGTGATCATAGTTTTTACACATAGAATTAAAAAATAAAAGTAGAATCAATAATAATATTTTATTGCTGTAGCAATTGTTTCTTGCTATGTGTGCATATATATATATATATATATATATATATATATATATATATATATATATATATATATATATATATATATATATAGTAAAAAAATTGGTATCAGAGCCTTGGAGACAAGATCCAGGGAGGAGAAAGGCTGAAGCAGCAATAGAATCCTGCAAGTGTAGATCTTTAAGGAGAGATTGAATGTTGTAGCATTCTATTTGTTTGCAAAAAAGAAGTGCAGAAGTAGCTATTTGGTCAGTAAAAGATCAAAGGAGTCGTTGCAGCCTAGAGAAGACCCAGATAGTAGGAGATCACTACTATGAAGAGGCTGGTTAAAAGACCCAGCATGAGAGCCCAAGTATATAATCTTGGGAAGTTGGAATAGTTTGTGTAGCTACTAGAAAGGAGATTTGAGCCTACAAAGAGCCAGTCGTTGGAAGCATAGAGAAGTGTAGCTAGCTAAAAAACTAGAGGCGTGGTTCTCTATTGAAGAAATTGAAAGTGCATCATCACTATTTTCTGATGTGGTCTTTCATTTGGTGAAAAAAAATAGGGGCATTAGATTGTTAGAGTAGAATGAAGGAGGATTTAGTCGCTGAGTATAAATTTAAAGAAGTTTCTGTTCATTTTGAAAAGTTTAGCTTGAGACATGGCAACAAACAACAACATTTCTCAGCCCTAGATACCCATTTTCAATGGTAAGAATTATGATTTTTGGGCAATTAAAATGAGAACATTGTTTTGCTCACAAGATGTTTGAGATTTGGTAGAAAATGGCTTTGTATAACCATAGGATGAGGCTGCCTATCAGGAAGTAACTCGAGCACAAAAGGAAGAGCTTAAAGAAAATAAGAAAAAGGATGCAAAAGCTCTATTCCTAATCCAACAGGGAATGGATGAATCCATTTTTTTCTAGAGTTGTAGCAACAACGAGATCTAAGTCAGCATGGAAATTTTTGGAGACTACCTATAAAGGTAATGCAAAGGTGAAAGTAGCTAAATTTCCATCTCTTAGGAGAAATTTTGAAAATTTGCAAATGAATGATTCAGAATCTATAGACTAGTTTATGGGTCAAGTATTGAATATTGTGAACCAAATTAGATCTAATGGAGAAACAATAACAGATCAAAAGATCATAAAAAAAATTCTTAGGAGTTTACCCAGCAAATTTGATGTAATAGTTGTAGCTATTGATGAAACCAAGGATTTGGAATAGTTATCAGTAGATGAATTAATGGGATCTTTGTTAACACATGAATCCAAAATGAATAGGAATAACAATACTTATTTTGAGAATGCTTTCAAGTCTTAGGTATCATTTGGTAGAGGAAGAGGAAGGTCAAACTTTAGAAGAAGAGGTAGAGGTAGAGATGGAAGGAACAATACAGATCAAGGTGAAAACAATAATCAAAACTACAACAATAGAGGACATGGCAACAATCACTTCCAGCAAAATTCATAGAGGTTAGATAAATCTAACATTCAGTGATATTACTACAAAAAATATGGACATTATGCAAGTGAATGTAGAAAGAAACAAGGAGATGTGGACAAGCAAAATGCTAATTACACAAATTAATTCTAATTATAGAAGCTTATTCCTCACTTGTCATGTTGCTCAAGAAAATTCTAGAGATATTTGGTTTTTAGATAGTGGATGTAGTAATCATAAGACAAGGAATAAATAATTATTTGCTAGTCTTGATGATTTCATAAAATCTAAAGTGAAATTAGGAAATGATAATAAAGTCGATGGAATGGGTAAAGGAGTAATAAATGTTTTGGCAAAAAATGGTGAAAGAAGATTTATTTCTGATGTTTATTTTGTACCCAGACTAAAGCATAATCTTATGAGTGTTGGACAGTTAGTACTTAAAGGTTACAAAGTATATTTTATGGATAATGTTTGCACAATACTAGACAAATTTCCAAATGACAGGTTGATAGAAAAAGTGGAGATGACCAAGAATCAGATGTTCCCTCTTTGAATTCAGTGCATCCAATGAGAAGAGGAAGCCTATTTCAAAACCATGCATTTAGACCAATCATGGCTATGGAATTTAAGGTATGGACATTTACATTTTGGAGGTTTGAGTTTGTTACAAAAGAAAAATATGGTGAAGGGATTACCACCAATAGAGCAGCCAGGAAGTTTATGTGAGAGTTGCATTTTGGCAAAACAACATAGAGAGAGCTTTCCAGTAGGAGCTTCATATAGAGCAAGGGTATTATTGGATCTAGTTCATAGTGATTTAGATGGACCAATGAAAACTCCATCATTTAGACGTGGTTCTTATTTTCTAACCTTCATTGATGATTTTAGCAGAAAGATTTGGATATATTTTCTCAAGGAAAAGTTTGAAGCCTTTGGAAAATTTAAAGAATTCAAAGCTATGGTTGAAAAGAAGAGTGGCCTTTACATCAAGGTACTTAGATCAGATAGAGAAGGTGAATATATGTCTAATGAATTTTAATATTTTTGCAGATATCATGGCATTAAAAGGCAACTAACTACAGGTACACACCACAGTAGAATGGTGTAGCAGAAATGAAGAATAGAACAATCATGGAGATGGCTAGAAGCATGTTGAAGGCCAAACATTTGTCAAATAAATATTGGGTAGAAGTAGTAGCATGTGTAGTATATATTCTGAATAGAAGCCTAACAAAGAGTGTCAATGATCGAATTCCATAAGAAGCTTGGAGTGGTAAGAAACATAGTGTACATCATTTCAAAAATTTTGGTTGTATTGCATATTCTCTTATAACATATAAATTGAGAAGAAAGCTTGGTGATAGAGGTGAGAAATGCATTTTTATTGGCTATAGTGAAGAATCAAAAGCTTATAAGTTGTATAACCCCATCTCAAAGAAAGTGATTAGTAGCAAAGTGTGGAATTTAAGGAAGAAGAAGCATGGGATGGAAGCATTGATAGAACCATCACAATGGGAGCACTAATTCCCCAAAATGAAGAAGAATCTGAAGAACACAATTTGTAAGGTGATCAATTCTCTCCACAAGCAAGAACAAGCACTCCAATAAGAACACCTAGGAGCTTAGCACAAGGTGAATCATTTGGTCATGCATGTCATCCTACTCTCAATTCACAAGTAAGTGATGAATCAGATCCAACTCTTGCCACTTTAAGATCAAAATTTAGAGGTAAGAAAATGAGAAACTTAAATGAGATTTATGATCAAGAAGAAGAGAATTTAGATTTGTGTTCAAATTTTGCCTTTTTCTCTCATGATCTTGTCTATTATGAAGAGAAATTAATGAGGAACATTGGATAAAAGTAATGGATGAAGAGATGAATGCTACTAAGAGAAATCAAACATGGGATCTAATTAATCTACCTGAAGGTAAGGATTGCATAGGAGTCAAATGGGTTTATAAGACCAAATTTAATGCAGAAGGTAAGATTGAAAAGCACAAGGCAAGGTTAGTAGCAAAAGGTTTTGCACAAGAACATGGAATTGATTATAATGAAACATTTACTCTAGTTTCTAGACTTGATACTATTAGAATGGTTTTAGTAATAATTGCACAAAATAATTGGAAAGTATATCAAATAGATGTCAAATCAGCTTTTTTGAATGGTTTCCTAGATGAAGTGTATGTGAAACAACCAGCAAGTTATGAAGTGCATGGACATGAATAAAAAGTCTACAAATTGAAAAAGGCCCTCTATGATCTCAAGCAAGCACCAAGAGCATGGTATAGCAGGATTGATTCATACATGACAAACATTGGATTCAGCAGAAGCAATAGTGAGCCTACATTGTACACAAAAATTAATAAAGAAAGATTTTGATTGTGTGTTTGTATGTTGATGATTTGATTTTCATTGAAAATTTGTCTATAGACACATTTAAATCAACAATGAAGAAAGAATTTGAGATGACAGATTTGGGATTAATGAAGTATTTTTTGGGCATTGAAGTTGTACAATTAGAGAAGGGAATTTTTATTTGTCAAACTAAATATGCAAAGGATGTGTTAAGGAGGTTTAAGATGCCGAATTGTAAATCAGCACCTACACTAGTTGCTACAGGTACCAAAATTAGCAAAGAAGACAAAGGGCCTAATGTTGATTCTATAACATTCAAAAGACTAATTGGTAGTTTGATGTATCTTACAGCTACAAGACTAGATATCATGTATGGGGTCAGTTTAATCTCTAGATTCATGGAGTCACCAAAAGACTAACACTGGTAAGTTGGAAAGAGGATATTGAGATATGTGGTAGGAACAACAAAATATGAAATTTTATATTCCATAACTAATGATTTTGATTTGATTGGTTATACTAATAGTGATTTTGTAGGTAGCATTGATGATAAGAAGAGTACTTCTGGACATGCCTTTCATTTTAAAACAGGTGTGGTCACATGGGCATCCAAAAAGTAACCCATGGTGACACTTTCATCAGCTGAAGCAGAGTATGTAGCAGCCACATCAGTAGCATGTCAAGAAATTTGGATGAGAAGAGTATTGATAGATTTATTACAAGCACAAAAGAAGTCAACACCAATCTTTTGTGACAACAAATTAGCAATTGCATTATCAAAAAATCATGTTTTTCATAAGAGGAGCAGACACATTGATACAAGATTTTATTTTATCAGAGAGTTAGTGAACAATGGAGAAATCCATTTGGAGTTTTGCAGATCTGAAGACCAATTGGTAGATATATTCACAAAGGTATTAACAAATGAGAGTTTTGAGTATCTAAGACAAAATTTAGGCATTGTAAATGTTGAAGTAATTAGTGGTAAAAATTAAGGGGGAGTGTTAGAACTGCAGTTGTGATTTCTCCACATCGCATGGAGATAACATTCAAATATATTTAGATTCTATCATG
>JARHVA010000349.1:0-77500 GCA_037957365.1 Torreya grandis
GATTTAAGTCATCAGCATAAGACTAGATAGACTAAAATATATAGTCCAAGGGGCATAAGGATAGATTAGATGAAATAATTTCATAATTAGGAAAGGTGAATAACTAAGAGGAACAACCAAGGTCTAAGTTTTCCAAGTGTATAAGACTGAGGTGTTATATAATCATAAAATATCAGCTACAAATATAACTCTCCAAGCCAACCACATATGGGATGGGTCCATAGCCATGTATCCTATCAAGATTTTATACTAGTAACTATTAAGCAATATCTTGTAAGCCTCTAATATCTCCTCTACTTGAATATCCATAAATTATTTGACCTTAGACTCAAATTCCAATTGTATATGGACATTCAAGAGATCACCCACTATGTTAACTTTAGACTTATCTAACTAGACCACTATTTTGTATGAATTAATAGGTGTTAGTCCCATTGTTTACAAATTATGTTAGGCATGACATTAACATAGGATCTTGATTCAACTAAATAGATATGAACATTATTTCATAAACAACCTAACCATAAGGAGAAAATGTGGGACCTCATCCTTATTCTTGTGTATTGGCACATTTTTATGCATAGACATAGGTTTGGGTTGAATTTTTTTGTATGTGAGTGACTTTAGAAGGATATCTATTTGATTTTTGATTTTGGAAATTTAATGAGAAGTGATGTTTTCCTTTATCTTCTTCATATCCTCTACTATGTTGTACCCAATCTTGTAAGTGGTAGGTTGGGTATCTTCAGTTGGATTAAGATTATTTTATTTTTGGGGGTGGAAGGTCATTCCTTACTCTTGATTAAGAGTGGAAAAACTTTTAGGATGGGTTGATGTGGTAAGGGGATGTTTATGTTTCCATTTACTAAGATCATATTTACTCCTTTGGAATTATTGGAAATCTTACACCTCATTGGTGGTATCATCTAGTTCACTGTCTACATGGATAGGGAAGTTCAGTGTCTCTAGTAACATGGAAGTGTTTGAGGATCATGGAGAATTAGATGTATTAATATGATTGGTAGCCTTAGGGTGGTTTATGACTACCTCATACTCTTCAATATATTTATATACAATGTCTAATACACTACATAATTTAATTTCAATTGAGTTCACCATGATGGGTTATATTATGCACAAAACACCAATTAGGTAAGGCCAACTTGTATATGTTGATCTTAGGAAAATTATTAAGTGATGTATTTAGTTGGTTTTTATAATGGTTGAGGATTATTGTACCTATGATAGGTAAATTTCCTATTTTAACTCTTACCACCATTATTTTTAACCTATCTCTAAAAGCCTGAGAATTAATTGCTGAATTGTTTACCCTACACTATATAACATCCAAGTCATTCATGGTGTAATTTTAGGGGCACACTTTAGATGTTATCCATAGTGGTTACTAGTGTTTAATTATTATCTAAAGGTGATAATTCATTATTTATTAGGATCAAGAATCCCAAGGGTTGACTAGGAGTAGTGTGTCTCAAAGGAAGTTGGTTAGTCACTGGTGTACGCTATGGCATAGTTATATTCTAACTATTGGTAAAGATGGGATTCAAAGTAGGCACACTTGATATTATATTTATGATGGATGGTGACAACAAAAATTGAGGATTCAACTGTCTATCTACTTTGATGGCCTTAGAATTAGGTAGAGGTAAGTCTACCACTAATGAGTCTCTGTGTAGGAACATAGTAGTTCAATGATCTAGTGAATTCTTGAACATTTCAAGGGATAGATAGGCATCTAGTTTATACAACATAGTGATTAATATATACATATGTGAAACCTACCATTGAAATTTATTATGGGTTAATTGGGTTCCTTTTTGATGTAAGTGAACTATTTATATAACACACTTGGATTAATGACTTGCCCAAACTAGGTAAGGAACATGTTACTAAATTAGTCCCAACCTATGATAGAGCCCTAGGGAAAGTTTAGGAACCAAGCATATATTGCATCCATCATATTTAATAGGAAAATCATGAAGTCGGCATCCTCATGATTAACATTTAGAAGATTGATATTTATTTTAGATAAAGTTAGATATTCCTTAGTGGTATGCCCCACACCTAGAATGAATATTGGGAGGTATCTTTCTAGGTTCTTGGGTAAATCATGGATAACTCCAAGAATGTTGATAAAGAGACCTATATTACCATGACATAGGTGAAGTCTTAGGTGGAGGCATGTTAGGGATAAACTAAGAGGATGAGCTATTAGGTTTATCCACAAGTCCTTGGTCTCCCTCTAGTTGTTCTAGTTCTATTATTGAATTATAATGTGTATATTATTAGTCATCCAAAACCAGATCAAGATCTAATGACCCACATAGTAGTCTCCAAATTTCTCATAGGTAGGTTAATAGTTTATTTTTTTGTTAGACAATGATAGTGGGTGTTATCCTTATAACACAAACTATTATTTGGGCCAAAATATCCATCCCATATGTACCTATTGGATTATATACATTAGGAAATCTTAATAATAATTATGGGACTTACATCTTCTCATTTTAGGATTACTACTAAGACAATCTAGGGCACAATCTATAGATATGAAGCTCTATTAAATAGCCTAATTTTAAAGATATCCAAGAGATGTAGTGCTACCACCAGAGGTCCAATACTAGTTTTTTCACTAACTAATATAACTTGCACACTTCTAGTTAGACCAATTCCAAAATATTGAATTTTAGATCTCTACTTTGTTTCATTTCACTATTTATAGAGAGAAAAGGAATGATCACTTGTTCAGAATTAAACATCAAAAGAGAGGGAGGGTAAGGTATAAATAAGTAGTCTAATTAAAGGGGGGAAATAAATTATTCTAGTACCAAAACATGCATATCTATAGTTGCATCATTGTATTATAAGTTTCATGATTACTCAGGATTTAGTCACACAAGGAATGAGTCTAAGGAGGAAAGGGAAAATTCCAAATTCTAAGAATTTTTTAATGAATGAAATAAAAATAGGTCTATAATTAATTACACATATATACTTATAGATTTCAAATTAATCAAAAGGAATCAAAGAACCTAATTAAAATAGAAGCACATCCTACTTAATGCATAAACTTTGAAAAAAATCACAAATTACAGTCTTATAATATTAGTATTAATCCAATAAATCAAAAATAAATTGGAATACCTTCAAGAAAACTAGACCCATTTACATAGAAATCAATTTTGCTTTATTCTGATCATATTTGTTTACAAATAGATTTGACCCTTCTAAACATACTAGGTAGTAGTATATATAGAATGGAGAGATAGGTATTTATTCCAACTAGCATAGGATCCCACTCTTTTCCATCATGTCCTAAAATGGTAAAAATAAAATTATGTCAAAATATACCTCATTTAATAATAACAAAGATAGAAGGGAATTCCATGGCTGACTAAGGAGTATCGAAGAGAGGTCGAATGTGGACTACATCCTAATTATTTTGGTAGACTCCAATAAGTTTTATATGATTAGTAGATGAGGTAAAACGTATACAATTTTATAAAAGGCTCATGGAGGAGCATATTTTCTAGATATATTATGTGTAGGGAGTGTGGGGAGCACATTCCTCTTTTGCCTTTACGTCCCTATGAATGGCATAGGGGCATGCCACATGGTGTTTTACCAATGTATTTGACTAATCAATCATTTAAAAAATGAAAATTTTATTTTTTATAATGTTTTTTTGTCCCACTTTAATATCTTTTACTTATGTGCTAAATCAAAAATAAGTGTTGATGTAGAGCTTAGTTCAGTACCCTGTAATTCTCCTCTTTGCTTTTAGTCCTTACAAATATTCCCTTGGCCTACACTCAACCTATTTATCCAAATGGACCAATATCAAACACCTATTTAAAAAAAATTATAAAAAACTTTCAAAATTATATCTCATTATTTCAAACCAAATCAATTCAATTCCATTCTCCCATCTTGCACACATGTTCCTTCTACATTCACTCACTCATCTCTTATCCTTACATTATGAAACAATGTTTTTATGGGTTTTATTCACAATGGAATATGTTTCCTTTCGACCTTATAGGTGTTCCATACACTCTATTCACACTTATAGATTCATTTTATACCTTCTTTAATGTTTAAACCAATTCCTTACTATTTTGCCCTATCTTGTGAAAACAATCTTGTAGCCCTTTTTTCTTTGAAATTTGACCTATATGGATTTTTATGAAGGCATATGATAAAACCAAATACCAATTTAGGTACCCCTTATTTAACACTAGCTTTACATTAAGTCTCATCTTCCAACTATTTTGGCTTATCCCTTTTATACAAGCATTTAGCCCGCTAATTAGGCCTATTGGGCCTTTAGAACCATATTTGACTCTCAAGGACCTCAATATGTACAAACATATAAAGATGTGTTCCAAAAACCACAAAATATTTTATTAGGTTCACTGACCTAGAAAATTGACCAAGATTTATAATTTTTCACCGATGGATTCTTGCTAAATTAACTAAACCTTAGTTCTAGGGTTTCCCAGACCAATACAAGGCTGAGGAGCCTTCTAAAAGGCAAATATTTTATTGTATGGGAATTAAAAAATAATAAACACCTTGGTTAGGACTAGATTCATCATATTAAACTATATAAACATGCTAGATACCTTATTTAATCCATTTCATGTTGAAATCCATCAAATCTCAATCAACTAAGTGTTCCTTATTTGATTGTGCAAGGGTTAGATTAATATTTCTCTTTCAAAAATATTTAAAATGACACTTAGAGTATTTTAAAAACATTCACCAGATTTAGTATCTCATAAAATCAACTTATTCAATGTCTATTCATGTATATCCCACAATGTTCTTCTTCTACATCTCTTGACTATGAAAATACAAGCCATCTACAAGCTTGTGATAACTACATGGTATTTTATTTAGTGCTCTAATATCTCCCATCATATCCAAATATTAATGACCTCATATATTGAAATTTCCTCTCATCTAAAACATATACACAATGACTCTTATGATAAAAACAAATAGACAATTCCCTAACTTTCCTCTCAAGGTAACTATCATCTAACACAAGGTTTAGGCAAGGACTATAATAGTTGAGAACCCTAGACTAGTTAGGGTTCTTATTACCTCCATATTGATCATATTAAGACTTATATGGAATTAAAATATAGGTTCTTACATTCTTAAATAACTTGTAACACTTGATGCCCCTTAACAAACCTCATTTGTCAATTTTACCGCTAATTAGACAAATGTACAAGCTCCTTATAACTGAGTCATTTCTAAAAATTTACACATTCATATACCCTTATAATAAAAACCTAAAGGATTTTAAATATCAATCATATACTCAATATTACCTTACAATAATAAACTCCAACACAAGTGAACTCTCTTTACACAAGCCTGTCAACACACATAGAATAGAATATACCTGCAAGTTTCTTACTTGAACAATGTTAGATTATTTATTTTAAATTTAGTTCATTCAAAGAAATTTACAAATAGAGAGCATAAAAATAAAATCACAATAATTATTTCTTAGAATGACCTTCTTTATTGATGTCCATTCACATGTACAATCTAGACTTATATATAGTCCCTCCTTCCTACTGTGGTAAAACTCCCCTCCATTTTACTTTTACCTTATTTGCCCTATTCTCTCCTAACTTTCAAACACTCCTATGGACCACACCAACTATCTATATCAACCAAAATCTTAAAACATAACAAAACAATTATTTCTTGAATCAAGAAACTTCTTAATTCTCTAAAACCCACATAGGGTGATGGCTTTATGACTACCACCTCATAATTAAAACTAAATCATTAACTCTAAAACATATTAATGACATTCATAAGACCACCAAGGTCATTTAAAACTTTGTTTCAAATAATTACATACCTTTTTCCACTCATCTAGACCCACTAGAACACTCACAATTCTCCTTATATATTTCAAATTTCAAATGTGGAAAAAGGTGGGGAAAACCTTTAAAAGGGCCTAATTCAAATTTTACTCACTTCCAAGTTCACTTTTGGACATCCTTAAGATGCCCCTGCATCATAATCCCAAGGGGATAAAATACTTGATCCCCCCAAACTCTTCTTCATTCAATTTTTTATTAAAATGGGTGGTGTTCTTTTTTGTCACACCTATGCCTCTACTTCTTCTTCCAAATGGTACTTTATTCTTGATTTTGTCGTTGCTCATACTACTATTTGCACCTACAATCATTCTTATTTCTTTGATTTCTCTCATTTTTTTCCTCAATATTCATGTCATTGATCATGGATTGCCATTCTCTATAAATTTCCTTCTTCAACATTTGCTATTTTTGCCTCTTCATCTTCATACTTGCTTCATATCATGTTATCTTCCTATTTTGACAATTACAAGGTCTCTTGATTATTCATAAGTGTATCTTCATCATCTTATATCTCGTTGTCCTTCATCACATCTTCTTATTTTTTCTTGACTATCCAACCAACCACCTCCTCAACTTACATCTTCTCTTCATGGTTCATTTCTTTAATCTCATCTTCGTTCACCTATTCTTCTCTGGATTCAATCACTTCATGTGCTTCCTAATTTTTGGTTGAACCAACAAACTCTTCAAACAATCCTATAATATCTTTATATAATACATCATCTTCATACTCAAAATCTTCATAAAAAACCACATGCATTTCATTACCTATCATGTTTTGGTCCTCCACATCATTTGATATTTTATTTTCTTCTTTTCTCCACACTTCTCCATAAAGTAACTCTCCATCTTCATGGTGAAAAATCACCTCATATTCAGTTGTACATGTACACTTCAATACATCATCTTCATATTCTCTATGAACTATTGTCCATTCATCTCCTTCATGCCAATCAGGCACTTGAATTTTTTTACCTGCATTCAACCATGACAAATCATTGTTAGAATAAAAATTTTGAGGATCTATTACCTCTCTCTCTTCCTTTTCCATGGAAAATTGTGTTTTTCATCTCTTTCAGTTACCCTTCAAAATTTTCCATCAGCTATTGGTTTTATCTCTCTTGCAACCTTTCCATGATGATGCACTTAATCCTTTTCTTAATCTTGATTCCACATTATAATCTACATACACTCCACATATACAACAACTCTTTACCCATTTTGTCTAATGAATCTTTCATCTCCTATATCTCTTTTTCCATTTCTTTCTCTTTATGGATTTCAAATTCAACCCTGTCTCTTAGTTTTCTCTATACATCTCCCTTCATCTTCCTCTTAAGTACCTCACTTGGGTACATGCTCTCTCTCATCTTTCACCTCACTTTGGCCACTTCTTTGGTTCACACCTAGAACTTTTATCTCTCTATTAGACCACACTTAGGCCTTCCAACTCTTATCTTTTTTCACTAGGACTATGTTCTCATTCTCAAGCTCTCTTTATGAGCTTACCTCTTTCACTTGATCTTGTTAATAACTCACTTTTCTTTAAGGATACCACTTCTTCTTTTCTATTGTCTTACAACAAGACTCCATGCACTAATTCTTACCTCTTTCCTACAAACACATGTCAGTCATGCAACATGAAACATGAACCATACAATCATCAATGTTTATAACTTTCCTTAGCTTCCTAGATCATCTATATGGTTCTGATACCAAATGATGTAGAGCTAATAGCATTCAACCTATAATTCACCTCTTTGCTTTCAGTCTTACAAATCTTTTTTTGGCATACACTAGGCCTATTTATCTAAATGGACCAATATCAAACACATATTTAAACAAAGTTCTAAAACACTTTCAAATTTCTATCTCATGATTTCAAACCAAATCAATTCAATTCCATTCTCCCATCTTGCACACATATGCCTTCTACATTCACTTATTCATTTGTTGTCCTTACAATATACAACAATATTTTAATGGGTTTTTTCACAATTGAATATTTTTATTTTCACCTTAAATTTTCTCCTTACACTATGTTCACACTTATAAATTCATTATATACCTTCTTTAATTCTTAAAACAATTCCTTGCATTATACCCTATCTTGTGACACACTCTTATAACCCTTTATTCCTTGAAATCTGACTTATATAGATTTGTACAAAGGCATATGATAAAAATAAATACCAATTTAGGTATCCTTTATCTAACATTATATTTACATGAATTCTCAACTTCCAACTCTTTTGGCTTCTCCCTTTTCTACAAGCATTTAGCCCCCTGACTAGGCCTATTAGGCCTTTGGAACCTTGTTTGACTCTCAAGGCCATCACTATGTATAGACATATACAAATGTGTTCCAAAAAACCAAAAAATATGTTATTAGGTTCACTAACATAATAAATGACCAATAATTATAATTTTTCACTGGTGGATTCTTTTCTAAATCAACTAAACCCTAATTTTAGGGTTTCCTAGACCAATACAAGGTCGAGAGCCTTCTAAAAGGAAAATATTTTATTAAATGGGGTTTAAAACATCATAAACACCTTATTTAGGAATTTATTCATCTTATTAAATTGTATACACATGATAGACACCTCATTTAATCTATTTCATGTTGAAATCCATCAAATCTCAGTCAACTAAGTGTTCCTTATTTGATTATGCAGGCGTTAGATTAATCTTTCTCATTCAAACATATTTCAAATGTCACCTAGGGTATTTTCAAAATTTTCACCAACTTTAATGTGTCCTAAACTCAACTTATTCAATGTTAATTCATGTATATCCCATAATGTTCTTCTTCTACATCTACTAACTGTGCAAATACAAGCCATCTATAGGCTTGTGATAATTGCATGGTCTTTTCTTTAGTGATCTAGTCTCTCCCACCATATCAAAAGCTTCATGAAATTATATATTGAAATTTATTATCATCCAAAACATATACATAATGAATCTTATTATAAAAACAAATATATAATTCCATAAGTATCCTCTCAAGGTAACTGTTAGCTAACACAAGGTTTAGGTAGGGCTTATAACCATTGAGACCTCTAGACTAGTTAGGGCTCCTATTACCTCCATATTGTTGAGTTGTGGAGCTAAAAGCTTCAACTCTTTGCAAACATGTGGAATAGGAAGGTTGCTGAGATCCAGGAGCACCGGCGTCTGGCAGCAGGACCGATGTCGGTCGTGACCCAGTGCAGAAGGCCACCGGCGACGGCAGGGAGTCGGCCGACGTCGGCAGAACCAGACTAGCAGGGACCGACATCGGTCACCTGTGTGTTCCAGAACTGCTCGTTACATGGATAGTTAGTTAAGTGAATGAAGTGTTTGCATGTAAAGGCCAGTTAAAGTCTTTGGTTGCGAGGATAATTGTCTAAATTAAGAGTCTAAGTTAGTGTTTGAGTCAGGGATCTATTTATAGACCCATTGGCATGTATTGTAATTAAGGCATGAGATAGAAAGGAAGGCAAGTAAGTTGCTTCCATTATAAGATCATTGAGTTGTAGGTTGTTGCAAGCTCATAGGGGATCTACATGTGAGTATGGTCTGTTGAATTGTAGGTTGCAGGTTCATGGGAGATCAACTTGAAGTACTTTTGAGTGCTTGGTGAACTGGTAGGGTTATTACTGACTAATTGGAGAGGTGAACACCAATTCTATTTGTGAGTTGGTTGTTGGGACCATTTTTGTGTAGGAGAGTGTTGTGTGAGAAGAATTACTGTACACTTGAGGTGTGGCAAACCTATGTAAGGTGAAAGAGTGTGGCGGCTCTTTGTTGTATTCTTTTATGTAAAGTGTTAATACAAGATACTGTATTGTCTCTCATATTCTGTGCTATTGGTGAATTCTAGCTACTTGTGTTTCTGGTTATTTCTGCATTTATAATTGCTTATATTTGGTAATCATACTATGATCTTTTTGAGGAGCAAGATCCAACAAGAGGAATCAGAACAGAGGTGTGTTTGTTCTTGGACTTCCCTGACAAGTGGTATCAGAGCTTTTGGTTGGGATACTAACAGATTGGATTAGATCTGGTTAGTGTGTTTTGATTACAGGTACTCACAGGGTTTCTGTTTGAGTGGGAGTTGAGCAATGACAGAAAATAGTAAGCTACGGATGGAAAAGTTTAATGGCAAGAACTACCAATTATGGAGGATGCAGATTGAGGATTATTTGTATCAAAAAGATTTGTACTTACCGTTGGGAGGGGTTTACTTGCAAACCCTTAGATATGAAAGATGAAGAATGGGAGGTTCTTGATCGGAAGGCTCTGGGATCTATCAGATTGAGTCTTGCATCATCTGTGATTTCCAGCTTATCACAGTGTAAGACAATGGTGGAGTTGATGGAATCTTTGGCAAATTTATATGAAAAACCCTCAGCTTCTAATAAGGTATTTCTTATGAAGCATTTATTTAATTTGCAAATGTTGGAAGGTGGATCTGTTCATAGCCATCTTAGTGATTTCCATGGTTTGGTAAACCAGTTAAGTTCAGTCAATATTGTATTTGATGATGAAATTAAAGCTCTCTTAATCTTGTGTTCATTACCTGAAAGTTGGGAAGGTTTGGTAATGGCAGTTTCTAATACTGTGTCTCCTTCAAAAGTCTTAAAAGTGGATGATGTTGTAAGTGTGATCTTGAATGAAGAGATACACAGGAATAGCACAGGTGAATCATCAGGAAATGCTTTGAGTGTTGAAGGCAGAGGAAGGCAAAGAGAAAAGATAGAGCATGGGAGATCTAGGTCCAAGACAGGAAGAAGATCCAAGTCCAGGTATGGCAGAATAACCTGTTAGAAGTGTGGAAAGCAAGGGCACTTAAAGAGAGATTGCAGATCAGGTATAGATCAGCATGAAGAACATGAAGAAGAAGTAGACATTGCAGATTATGCTGCATGGGATGCTCTGGTATGTTCTTTGGATGAAAGTAGAATCTTGGGTTTTAGATTTTGGTGCCTCTTTTCATGCATCCCCACATAGGGAATTTTTTCATGAGTATGTCCAGGGAGATTTTGGAGAAATTTATGTAGGGGATGGTAAGCCTTGTCAGATTGTTGGCAAAGGGAAAGTGAAGCTGAAACTGCAGACAGGTAACACATGGGTGTTAAAATAAGTCATGCATGTCCCAATTCTGGAGCGGAATTTAATTTCTATTAGAAGTTTGGGTGATGAGGGTTGCACAGTAACTCTCACAGCAGACTCTTGGAAGGTTACCAAGGGTACACTTGTTGTAGCTAGAGGTAAGAAAGTAGGTACGCTTTATCTATCTACTTGTACTACTAATTCTCTTTCTGGGTTTTCTACTTCAGCTATAGATTCAGAGATGTGGCTTGATAGGCTTGGTCACATAGACAAGAAGGAGATGCTTGTTCTTGAGTCAAAGGATATGCTTTCAGATTTGGAAGGTATGGATCATGGTTTCTGTATGCAAAAGAAGAAGGTAATGTTTTCTTAAGGAACCCGATGTTAGTGACAAGAATAGGAAAGCCTTGGTTTTTAAGGAGAAGGTGACGGACAGAGTTCAGCACAAGATGCAAAAGAATTCTGAGCAGAGCAAGGGTGATTTGGACAAGGATTTGATCCAAAAAGAGCTTGCGAGAAAAAGTCAAGTCTCACAAGAAAAACATAGAGACCGACGTCGGCAAGAAAACCGGCGTCGGTGTCCAAACAGGGGACCGACGTCAGCTATGTGAAGACCGATGTCGGTGACTCAGGGCAGATATTGACCGGCGTCGGCCAGGGGAAACCGACGTCGGCAAGGTGGCAGTTGCAGGAAACTGACTTCGGTCATCTGCAGACTGAGATGTGACCGACATCGGTTACTGAGATGAATTTTGGGTGGATAGTAAGCTGTCATGGAGTCTCAAGCACCCATATGGAGGACTGAAGGTGTAAGTAAGTTCTTAAATTCATCATTTCCCTTCTTTACACTACTTGTTGCTCACTTACGACATAGGACCAAGAAGTTGTTGAAGAAGCAAAATAGGTTAGATCCAAGAAATAGTGGGAGCTAGGCATGGATGAGGATGTGATTCCTTGGAGGAGAACCAAACAGGTGTTTTGGGTAGAGTGGCCAGCTAGAAGTAAGCACTGAGAGACGAATGGATGTTCAGGATAAAGAAGAGCGGAAATGGATAGGTGAGATGGAAGATCAGGGTATATGGTCTTGTATTAGCTGCAGGGCAATGGAGGTTTGATCATTGTGTTTCTCTTTACCAGGATGGATAGTATTAGCTACACTATCCTATTTCTGTATGATGTGCTTGTTTCAGGGTTACATATACAGGTATTGTTGAACTAAAGGTAAAGATAGTTTAGGTGTTTGTCATGGAGAATCTGGGAGCAGCAAGATTCTTTGGCATGAGTATGTTCTAGAGACATGGTAGGTCATATGTTGACTTTGTTTCAGGATGATTGTGTGAAACCGGTTAGCACGCCAATGGTTGGACAGTTCTATGAACAGGTGTCTTGATTCACATAATGAGGTTGAGTGCATGGTATGTACTAAACCTGAGTTTTTCCCAAGCAGTGGGAGTTGTCACAAGTTGGAGCCAATCTAGAAGAGAACCATTGGAGGACAGTTCAATGGATTCTTACAGGGACTAGCAGTAGGTGCACATGCCATGCAGGGTTTAGGTTAATTTCTACATGGTTGTAGATGTGGATGTGGCAGGTGATTTGGATGACATGTTTTACACTACAGGTTTGTGGTGGTTGGTCTTCAAGAGTGGTCTTGAGGAGGGATACAAATCCAAGGGAACAAACTAGACTAAGTACAAGTACAGGTATAGGTTGCAGTTGTTTATCTCCAAGTGGGAGATTGTTGAGTTGTGGAGCTAAAACCTTCAACTCTTTGAAAATAGGTGAAACAGGAAGGTTGCTGAGATCCAGGAGCACCGGCGTCGGCAGTAGGACCGACGTCGGTCGTGACCCAGTGCAGAAGGCCACTGGCGACGGCAGGGAGTCGGCCGACGTCGGCAGAACCAGACTAGCAGGGACCGACGTCGGTCACCTGTGTGTTACAGAACTGCTCGTTACATGGACAGTTAGTTAAGTGAACGAAGTGTTTGCATGTAAAGGCCAGTTAGAGTCTTTGGTTGCGAGGATAATTGTCTAAATTAAGAGTCTAAGTTAGTGTTTGAGTCAGGGATCTATTTATAGACCCATTGGCATGTATTGTAATTAAGGCATGAGATAGAAAGGAAGGCAAGTAAGTTGCTTCCATTGTAAGATCATTGAGTTGCAGGTTGTTGCAAGCTCATAGGGGATCTACATGTGAGTATGGTCCTATTGAATTGCAGGTTGCAGGTTCATGGGAGATCAACTTGAAGTACTTTTGAGTGCTTGGTGAACTGGCAGGGTTATTACTGACTAGTTGGAGAGGTGAACACCAATTCTGTTTGTGAGTTGGTTGTTGGGACCATTTTTGTGTAGGAGAGTGTTGTGTGAGAAGAATTACTGTACACTTGAGGTGTGGCAAACCTCTGTAAGGTGAAAGAGTGTGGCGGCTCTTTGTTGTATTCTTTTCTGTAAAGTGTTAATACAAGATAGTGTATTGTCTCTCATATTCTGTGTTATTGGTGAATTCTAGCTACTTGTGTTTCTGGTTATTTCAGCATTTATAATTGCTTATATTTGGTAATCATACTATGCTCTTTCTGAGGAGCAAGATCCAACAAGAGGAATCAGAACAGAGGTGTGTTTGTTCTTGGACTTCCCTGACACATATTTATCATATTAAGACTTATTTAGAATTCAAATCTAGGTTCTTACATTCCTCAATAACTTTTAATAATTTATGTCCCTTAATAAACCTCATTTATCATTTTTGTCACTAATTAGACAAATGTACAGGCTCCTCATAGCTAAGTTGTTTCTCAATATTTACACATTCATAGATCCATATAATAAAAAAATAAAATATTTATAAGATCAAGCATAGAATAAAGATTACCTTGCAACAAAAAATTCAAACACAAGTGAACTCTCTTCACATAATCTTGTCAAGACACACAAAATATAATATACTTGCAACTTTCTTGATTAAACAATATCAAATTACTTATTCTACATTAATTTCATGTGAATCACTTTAAAATAGAGAGAATAAAAATAAAATCAAAATAAGTATTTCTTATAATGACCTTATTTATTGATGTCCATTCACATGTACAATCTAGATGTATATATAGTCCCTCCTTCCTACTATGGTAGATTCCTCTCCATTTCACTTTTACCCTATCTTCCATGTTCTCTCCTAACTTTCACACACTCCTACGGACCACAATAAATATCTATATCAACTAAACTCTTAAAACATAACAAAATAACTATTTTTTTTAATCAATAAACTTCTCGATTCTCTAAAACCCATGTAGTGGCTTTATGACTACCACCTCATACTTAAAACTAACTTATTAACTCTTAAACATATTTATGACCTTCATAATACCACCAAGGTCATTTACACCTTTGTTTCAAAAATTACATACCTTTTTCCACTCATCTAGACCCACTAGAACACTCACAATCCTCCTTACATATTTGAAATTTCAAATTTGGAAAAAAGTGGGAAAAACATCTAAAGGGCTTAGTTAAAATTTTACTCACTTCCAAGTTCACTTTTGGACATTATTAATATGCCCCTGCATCAAGTGTCTAGATCAAACTTCTTGGGATTGTGATACTTGTCAATTTTCCACTTGATCAGGAATCACGTGGACCTCACCTTTAGTTTATGGATTTAAATTTATCTAGATGCTAGATCATCTTTAAAATTACTGATATATCTTTATCATGCTCCTAAGAATGATCTTCATATCTTAGATCTACTTTGTCATGAGGGAAAAATCTCATATAATGTCACTGATTCTAACGTCTTCTTCTCCTCATTGAGTCATCTACCTTATCATGTGTCTATTCTTCATGTATTCAAGCCTTAATTTCTTTGTCTAGGATGATTTAATTGTAGTGTGATACTTATCCCACTCTCAATTATTTTCTTGGAATAAAACTTGATTATTAGGTCATTGTCCTTTTGATCATGATATAATGAGACACATACACATGACATGATCCCATTAATCTAGGGATACAAAAGCTTTTTTTAATCCTTTACTATGTCTATAGGTTCCATATGAGTGGGATGATACCACATGGCATAATACCTTTAATTTATAGATTCACCTGTATTTTGAGTGTGTCTAATTTTTTTAGATATAGATGAGTGAGATTGTGCCATGTTGAATGATCTCAGCTATTTAGATCCTAAGAATTGGCTACTTCACCTATTTACTCTAGAAGAATGATATGGAGACATTTGTAATTATCTCAAATATTTGGGTCTCGTGTAATATTTACCTTATCTATTTGAGTTGATATAATTGAGTATCTAGGATGAGTACACATAGAACAATCATAGTTTCTTAGGTGCTTAGGGTAAAAATACTTATAACCATTACCTCATAAGATACTAAGAAGTGAGATGATGACACACATCTCAATACTATGATCTCAGATACTTTCTAAATAAAAATATTTATTCATTTCAAAAATACTTCATGAGGAATATGGGTGCTGACACGTGGACTGATTTTGGAGATTAAGGTCTATCCATTGGAATTTTACTTATAGGGACTTAGCCACTCTTCATTTTTATAGTTTATCTAGCTATAAAAGAGACATGTGGTGATGGTCAATGAAAGTAAACTTTATTAAAATGACTAATTATGAAATCTTAGATAGATCAAGTAAGTGTCAATTTAGATGCTCTATGAATCCAAGAAAACATTGAGGAGAACAAACAACCTCAAGAAAAAATAAAGTTAGCTTAGTTAGTCCATAAAGCCAAAATATTGATTTGATGAATGCCATAGCACTAAAACACAAATATATGCATCAAATTTTCTTGATAAATGGTCCCATTTCAACCTTAAGACTCAAGCATAAATTGAATTACTAGAGTAATTATGGGAACACTCATCTAATTTATGATAAACTCAAGACTTCATTCTAAATAAAAACTCAAACTTAAGACAATAACTTCTAGTTTAGACTTATACTGATTCATTTCAAAACAAGATTTGAACATGGAATTTGAGTTCAAAGAGGGTACTTATTTAAAAAAATAAAAATGGGGCATGTTTGTCAAAATAATTATATTATAAAATAAATTCAAGGCTACTCATTATAACCCCACTAAATCTCTCTAGCAAAAGTAGTGCACACTAAAAAAAGAGCAGCATTTCTTCTTATATTAACTCCACAGTAATTTAACAATCAATAACCAAGTTTGAATATTAATTATTAGAGGTCAAGGGCATCTATTGTCAATCATTTCAATAAATCATATAGCTAATGTCTTTTTAGTTTCATAATCATAGATCTCATAATCACGCTAGGAGGGAGAACTACATTTTCCTAAGGCCCATTTGTGCTATGTAAGAAACACTCAATCAAAAGGGGTTTCTAATGCCAACTAAGATATCTTTTTTTATATTTGATAAGGTAAAATTAGTATGTTTTATAAGGACTTATAGATTGAGTTTAAATAGAAGTATAATTAAATGAATCAATCCCTAAGGGATAAGAAACATAGTATGACTGAACAAAAGTAGCTACCTAATTACTAGTGCAGAAGATAAAAATAAAAAAGATAAAATAAAAAAATTCACTTAGGGAGAATAGAATCCTCTATGAGTGCCTTACTAGCATCATTGTCCTTCACCTTATCTGTTGACCTATTTCTAGTCATCTTTTCCCAAGTTTTATTACCTCATCCTTCTACAATTTCCTTTAGCATAATCATTCTTGGCTTATTCTAAGGTAGTTCCTTCTCTAGTGTCTTTTTTAGGTGTGATTTGAGAGGGGGTTTTGGATAATGGACCTCTGTTGACCCAACATCTTATTTTTGGGCATAACCCTCAACCATGATGTGATGTGAAAGGGACTATATCATTTTTTGAGGTTCCCTATTTATGGAGTTCCACTCCTTTATCAAGTCGACCAGGACAAATCCTTCTTCATGAATATTATTGTTGAAACCCTCCAACTATTTTTTATTCTTCTTGATTACCTCAAGCAAGGGGGGATTTCTTTTTTCAAAAGACTCTACAACATTTCCTTCCTCAAATGCAATGGGTTTTGGTTTAAATATTATAATTTAAAGTGGAATTTTCCCTTTGATGCTCTTGGAAAAGTGCCTTATGGGAGAAGGTCTAGGTAGAAGGTGATGAGAGTCTATGGTTAGGTCTTCCTTGAGGGAGTCCTCCTCCATAGAAGACCCTCTTAGCATAACTTCTTTCCTATACAATGTCTTTCCATGCTTGACAAGTAAAAATATAATGCCTTGATGAATGATAGCATTCACTTCATTGATTTAGAAAGTGAGGGATGTGATTTCAAGGGGATTTAGTAGGTAGTAGGGCAAGCTAATTTTAAAACCTTGAAAATGGTATGAGAAGATAAGAGTAAACTTACCTTCCAAAGTAAGGTATTTAATGATTTTCAAGCACACCTCTAACCAAAACCTCAGTATATCCATTTGAGGGAACCCATTTTTATTAGTTTTTATAGTCTCATTTTTCCTAAAGAACCTTTGTATCAGCTCTATTTTCATTGACAAGTCTTTAAAAGATTTAGACGCCTCATAGGACATTCCATTAACCTCACTAATCAATTCCTTAGTAAAAAATATTTTAATCCCCCTAATCTCCATAATTATTTTATTCTAATCATCCAAAAAATCCATTGTGAGGTCTACATCATGTCCTATGATCATCTGCATATATTCCATCAAGCCCCCTTTAAGCAATTTCTGCCAAACTTCTTATTGGCTCAAACCTCTGAGCATGAGGTCAGCTCAATCCTATCCATATCTCCCCCATACTCTACTTGTCTATGAGAAGGGTTTTTTAGTGAAATTTAGTTTCCACCTTTCCTTGGTAGTGTTTGTGTTTTATGACATCAAAAAGCATTCATGAATGAATTTTCACCCAACTTGTAACATTACAACCCCATGTGAAATTATGATGAAATAACATGATTTTTAAAACCCTATGATTTGGATTTTATTTTCAAGCATGTGAACACCACTCTTTCACCCTATGCTATAATATATTAATTTTTAATTTCCTTGATGATGTGTGTTAGGATGTGGCTACTACTTACTAATCCATTCTTACTTTATTTTTTAATCTAATTATCAGCTAGTGCATGTGTAGGACTAGGATTTGATATTTTCAAGTATTCCACCTGACATAATGGTACACAAATCTTAATATTCAACCCTTAAATACTATCATAAAAAATCAAATAGATAAAAAAAAGGAATATAATTAACTAAGATGTAGTCATAGTAGCTAGACAAGGTCATAGTGTATTCTTGGCTACCTCCCGTGGACCTATCCCAATAGACTATGAGTTAATATTTTTTAACATGACTATATTTTTAGGTCATTTCATATATTTTTTACTTCCATAAATTTTACACAATCAAATATATTTTTATTTTAAGGGACATTATCTAACCTTAGTCCAATTTACTATTTTTCATAAGCCCCTAATTTTTGTAAATTTTATAGTGTAATTTATTTAACTATATTTTAATATTAGATCAATACATATCATAATTTAAATTTTAAAAATATAATTATATTATTTTAAGTGATATAAAATTAGAAGGGTTAAACACCTCTATATATTGATTTTTGCAAATAGTTAGGTTAAATTTCAACTTGTTTGTCTTACGAACTATATTAACTAGCTTTTTACCATTCTATGCTGTGTTTTTGAACTAAATCAACAAAATTAATATATTTTTATGTGTTTATAAATTAAATCATCCAAATTTATATAATTATATGTGTCTCCCTAACTATGTTGGCCAACTTAATACAATCTAATTTTGACATCCTTATACTAGTTGTTTAATCTAACCTGATGCAGTTATTTAATATGTACCAAATATATCATCCCATATAATAAATTTATTTCCTATTATAATACTATGTTGAACAACCTAATATAATCTATTTTTTCTAGTTTTAGTTCCAAACTATATCAACTAAGCTAATTCCTTATGTTTTCTATGTAATTAACTACACCAGCCAACCCAATATAATTAATCTTTTCTCTTCCAATATGGAGTACATATTTGATCAATTTTAAGAGAAACCCCAACAAAATTACATGGAACTAACCAATTTTGACAAAATACCTAAAACCTATATGCCTTATAACTTTACCTTGACTTAAACCCAAGATATCATAGTTTGCCATGTGCTTCAACTTGATCTAAGAGCTATGAACCACTTGTAAAGACTAATACCATTAAAAAATATTACCCTTATTGATTTATTATAGAGGTGAAGAATGAATTTGATATTGAGACTATCGATGAAATGATCATATATCTTCATAAGCATCTTGAGCATAAGGGAAATGAACCTAAGGTGATTTATCACCTCATGATGGCACCTCATGTGGACTATTATCCTTCCCCTACTTCTAATTTCTCTAATAGACTTGAGTAAATTTAGTATGTATGTAACTTCCTCATTCCATTCTTCATCCACCATGCCTATTATTTCTATTGACATGGTGGACACTTTATATGGTGGTATACTCAAAGTACCCATATTAATATCAGTGCCAATACCACATCTAACACATCCAAACAATCTACCTAAGCTTTCACCTCTATTAAAAATATTATTTATCTTTATTAAATCATGTTACAAGATATGAACCAAATGGATAGCTTTGAAAGCTAGTAGTATTGCCCAAATGCTGTAAATGAAAAACTAGATGCTAAAAATGAAAATTCAACCTCAACAAATTTAATTGGAATTTTTCTATAGAAATTCCCCCCACCCCCTATATATTCTCATGGTAATCCATTTCACAATAAATTTATTAAACATATAAAAAATTAACCATTAACCCTTCAAATAACAAACAAATATGTAATGGAATCACTCATTAAATCACCTAAAATGGGTTTATTGATTTTGATTTGCATCTGAAAGCCTTTGTAAATATCTATAAATATTGGATTAAGATTATCACCTTTCTGGATACCAAGTTACTAGATAAAACCATTAATGGTGACACTCTAAATTGGTACAACCAACTCAATTCCAACTATATCTCAAATTTATAGGATTTATTTAATGCATTGATTCAAGAATTTTAAACCAATAATCTATTTGAAAATAACTTAGTCCATTCCATCAATTACAAGAAATTAGATAATGTGAATTCCCAAGATTTAATCAAGTTTTGGAAAGCCTTAGCTAATAAGTTTGAGCATAACGTGTTAGAATAAAACATTTTCCATTTTTTTACCAATTTATTTCATGTTAAAATTCAATATAAAGTTAATAATCCATGTCAAAAATCATTGAAATAAGCCCTTGATCAAGATAAATTCTAAGACTTTATCATAATACAATTTAAGACTTCCAAACCCAAGTCTGGGAGTCATATGTTATTGATGATGTTGTCTTAAGCACATATGAGTCTATAAGAACTATCAATGTATTCTATAAGGAAGATCTGATGATGTGACCATTTCCCAACATATCAATGGAATTCCATTCCATCCTCCTTATTCACAAGTCAACAACTATGAAGTTCATCATCCTCTTTCTCTACGTGAGATTAGGAAACATCTTCTTAAATCCTCACTTAGAGATTTTTATATTTATCAACCTAATATTGATTGGTATGATCCTCAACAATTTTGTTGACTCCATCCAAATTAGGGACACTCCCATGAGAATTTTAAATCAATTAAACATCTTGATTTTTAATTCCTACTTGGTTCAAACTTTAATCATGAAGATATGATCTGATAATGAAAATAAGCTTATGATAAGGAAGAAAAAATATCTTGAATCCAAAGTCATGCATGATGCACATCACCAAGGTTTTTCTCACCTAACTATATAATCCAATCCATTCCCTAATCACAATAAAAATAAACATTCATAATAGATGCCAAGCTTGATGAAACTATAACATTCATAAATTTAGATAACCAAATTGAATCCAATGGTATTTTAATCATTTACAACTATACCAGGCAATATGGCATATTATTCTATGTTTATAAGCACATTGACTAGATTGATTTAATATGTTTGTCCATTATTATCTATTTTACCAATAACAACCAACTTGATATAGTCTTCTATGTATAAATCATATCAAACTAAATCAACAAATCTGATATATTATGTGTTCTTAATTAATTATGTTTCTACTATACTGATCAGGGTGATACAATATCTTACAATAATTAATTATGATGTTATTACATCAACCAAGCTAATACAATCTGATTCTAATAGTTTTGTGTAATAAATGGTATCAGTTAGGTTGATATAGTTGGCTCAACCTACCTCAACTATATTGGCATGGCCAAGACCACATGATTTATTCTCCAATTAGATTGAGTATAAATCCACTCTTTCTATAGTTGAACCACTTCAAATACTATAAATTTTTCATAGTCCTACCCATATCAACTTATATTTGATTAATGGGACCCCATAAAATAACATTATAATTTCCCTTCTCAAATTCCTATCCTTGAGCCAATGAGGACTTTTTTTTGTCATTGAAATTGATTGATGCAATTATTTTTTTGACTCAAATATTCCTTAACCACCACCTATGGGGAAATAATATACCATGCATGAGTTTTAGAATAATATTTGAAAAAAATATGAAGAAATTTCCATCTAGATGTAGAGATTAAGTATGAATTATATAACACCTTAGTCTTGTACACTTGGAAAATATCTATCGTCATTATACCCTTTAGTTCTAAGACATTCTTGATACTAAAAGGCTCACAATCAATATCTCTTAATCTAAAAACTCTTATTATGATGATTTAGCCTTTTATAATATGAAAAATTTTATAAACTTGATTGTTATCATTTTATGTAAGTTTTAGATCTGTACCTATTTTCAGACTTCCCAAACACTTGCATCCCAGCTAGATGCCTACGTCAATGTTAGTGTCTCTTTTCAAACTAAGTGTTAAATGACCAAAAGTCATCTAATTTTTAAATTAAATGTATCCTAAAGGTTGGATTAAGTTATTTACTATGATATTTTTTCAAGATGGGTTGGTATATATCCAAGATCAGCCCTCATTCATTTCTCACCTAGAAAACCTAGAAAATACCAGTAAATCACAAGGAAACTTACCAAAAGCATTTAATCAATCATTAAAATAATGAAATATTCCATATTAATACCTATTTCCATATAAATCATAGGATATGTATCCATTTAGGTCTTAAGTATTGAAGGGTCATCCCATGAGACACATTTTCTAAGTTACAAGTTAGGTCACTCTATTTACTCACTTATCAAACATTACATCCTTATGCAAAAACAAGTCAAATAATAGGGGATAAATACATAATTTTGAGTAAATATTTAGATTAATATATATGTATGAAGCACCTATTGATAAATGGGTCCTTAGGGCACCTCGACACCATGTGCCCACTAACACATTTTTCCCATACTCATTCCAAGGGTGAGGAAGCTAGGGTTTTGATCATTTTATAAAGAATGACAACATATGAGTGTGATATGTACACATAAAAATAAATGTGATAAAAAACCCAAGAGGCTCTAGGTGGTCACATCTATATCTAGTCACTATTTTTTATTAGAAGCTTGCATCCAGCATAAACACCAGTGTCAATGTAATTGCCCATATCTAATACAAACATCTAAGGTTGCATAATGCATAATTATAGAATATAATGACTATTATAGTATCATGATTCAGTCCACTTCTAACCTATTTTAGCCTATATCTAGATATACATAGTGAACCAAGTGCTCTTATTTATAATCTATTGAAATATCAATATATGTACTTTTTCTTTTTATCATATATCAATATTAAAAATTTATAATGTTGTTTATCTAATTTTGTAAATTTATTGGCTTGTTCTAGTTATATTTATCATCTTGTTCTTATTAATTTATCTATTATTAACCCTATAGTATCCTTGTACTAAAACATAATTAAGGGTTAAACATTTGGTGAACCTAATCTCTATGTCTTTCCATGCAATTCCTAGTGTGCTCTAGGGTTTTTTGGAACTTTCAATTGTTACAATTTAATTCAAAAATCAGAAATAATTTTCCTAAAATCATGTTTAAAATGGATAAAAATAACTTCTTCCTCTTCTTATACCTAAGGAGGGTGATATCTGCCATCCCTCTAACTAGGTCCATGTTATCACTTCTTCAAGGGGTAAGGTGGCCCATCTTATAATTCCAAATGAGGGTAGTCAACAAACCCTTCCTAAATCTCTATATTGTAAATGTATATATATTAAATTTAAACTACCAAGCTTTTGTTCTTATTAAGCCATAAAATATCAAATCACATGTATTATCAATTTAATAAAAGAGTTTTAAAACTATATTACATACATATAGAATCCAAATTATGTTAGTGTTAATCATGTGTTTGCATCTTCATCTAGAAATGTTATACCCAACTAGGTTTCTTATCTAAATGAAAATATAAAATAAAATACATCTAAAATAAGTGATTGAAAAAGTGAAAAAATGTTGATAAGATTCCAAGTGAAATATTAAGGGAGATGCTTAAAAATAAGGTTATCTAACTACATCTTCTACATCCTATATAGAGATCTAAATACGATTGTGCATATCATAAAATGCATGGGCATCATACAAATTATTATTTTGAATTAAATAATAAAATATAAATTTGAAAATATAGTGGTGATTATACCATGATACATCAATCAATAAACCTACTCACACTATGACCACCTCTCATAAAACACAAGTGTAAAAACAAGAATGGGTACCAAAGGATAATTTTCAATTAAGACATTTACAAATTCTAAAAATAGAGAAATAAAATATTTAAAAGTTGTCATTATATCAATAAAATATTCAAAATTCTAAGCTAGATTAGGATATGTTACAACAATATCAACAATTCAAAGCATAAATTACATTTTCTCCTAGTGTTCAAGCAATGATACATTACTCTTCTTTAGTCCATAATGAGATGTTTTTTAGGAACATGATCAAGAAATTAAATAAATCAAGAAGGAAAATCTAGTATATAGTGTAGTTATTTTTTCATACACGGATGCTCAAAATGATATATCATAAATTTAAGAACAACCTAAGAAACTTCATCTTTCCTATACTACTAACATATAAGATTGGTATGATCCTAATTATATTGATTATGAAACATAAATATGAGACACATGATACATAACCTTCATAGAATCATCTCCTTGATGATTACATTCTCTTTCAATAATAGTTCTACCTAAAGTTCTTGACATCTATGTTGGTTCCATGTTGTCAGATAGAATATCATTTATTTTTATGTACACACATATGTTTTATTCACATTTTGAGTGTGATATAGCATACCTAGGCACATGATATATGTATATATGAATATTGGGGCTTCCCTCTACTCACAACATAGTACATTAGGGAAATCTACTTCTTTGATCATGATACACATATTACAATATTCTATGATCATTTTCTAGTATCATGTTTGAGCATATGTAATTACACATGCCTTTATCCATGATTATATATTTTGTAGTGTTCTTGATATACTGCGTAATTAAAATTTTTATAACACATATATCCAAGGACTAGTATGACATGATTATAATTTTATGTTTTTTTTTTTTTAACTTTCTTGAGCATGTTCATTACTTTCTATTGTATTTCATTGTGTTTATTATTTGAGAATTTGAATATTCTCCATTATTTGTATCCCTTGTGCCTTTATTTGTCTATTATGGTGTGTGCATATGTCATATTTTATTGTATGTGGACATTTTAACATATCTTTATATGATATTTGGGAATTTGAATAAGTCATGTCCCATTAATTATGAAACATTTGAACATGCCCCTTGTATGAGGTGTCCTTAAACCATTATATTATATCTTTATTTTGAGTCATCTTGTATGTGTGCTTTATTTATTAATTATCTTGTAATGTTACTCTTTATACATTTCCATGATTCACATCATGCATCTTATGACTTGATGTGATCACGTACTATGTGCCTAATTGTTATATCTAACTAGACATGATAGTCCTATATGCTCCATGATCCATACACATATTATACTTTTATATTATCCTTTTGAGGTAAGTTAACTACCAATTTTACTTCCACCCACCTTAAAATCTGGGGGTGGGGGGCATATCAATGAGATCATGTGATAAAGGCATGGTTTTCATACCTTCATAGTTTTAGATTTTAGTGGGAGCTTACCAAAAAGGCATGACTACCATAATTATTCAATATTTAACATCTCCATATTATAATGGGGTCATGTTATGTAAACATGTTCTCAAAAATTACAATGGTTTTAGATTCTATAAATTTGGTGGGACATGTAATGGGAACATGTCCACTGTTGAAAATTTTAAAATTCACCAAATTTCATGATTATATAATTAAAATACACATTTGTGATAAAATTACATACATTGGTACCATTTTTATACTTGGGTTTCAGCTTGAGACATATATGAGGTGCATAAGCCATGCAAATAACACCTTAAATGGAAAAATTAAATCAAATTTCATATTTAAAATAATATTATGTATTGTTATCATACCTAAGATGGACTTATATGGGCTTTACTGAGACAATCTACTGTAGTATTTGGTCCACATTTGGCAAGATTGATGTGATCAAATCACTCAATCTTACCAATTTTGTAAGTTAGACTTGATTATATCATCTAGATTTACTAGATATATAGTGTGATTTGATTGGATCACTTACACTCATCAAGTTTTAAGTACAATTGGGTTAAATGATTGAGATATGCTCAATGGCCATATGGCATTTCATCTTTTCACCAAATTTAGGTGCATGTTATCCTTGAATGTGTGTGTGTGTGTGTGTGTGTGTGTGTGTGTGTGTGTGTGTGTGTGTGTGTGTGTGTGTGTGTGTGTGTGTGTGTGTGTGTGTGTGTGTGTGTGTGTGTGTGCACGCGCGTGTGTGTGTGTATTCACTTTTAGGTTTATAAATGAACTTAATCTTAGCTATAAGGATTCATAAGAAAACATCTCTTCAAAACAAATTGTTGAAAGGAAAGATGGTTACATACAGACACATGCGTACTCCTAACCTTACTCTCTTTACTTTCAATACTTTCAAATTATCTCAATTATAAATTATATACATTGATTATATACTATAATGTGCTATTTGTTATGATTTAGTCACCAAAAAATCACTCAATTTGGACTCATACAAAGGTAAGGTGTGTTATACACACCTAGATACACATTTATTTCATTTAAACTAGAAATTTCATTACTAAATTAAAGGGGGGAGATGTAACACTAAATATAAATTATATAAAACCTTAGTATTGTACACATGGAAAATACCTATCATGGATATAACATTTAGTTCTAAGTCCTTCCCACAGCCAAAAGTCTCATGTTCACTATCTCTTTGTGCCAAATTTCTTATCTCTCAGTCTAACCACTATTATTTACTAGGACTTATAGAATGTGATTTTTTTATAAACATGATCATTATAATTATTTATAAGTTTTAGACTTTTACCTATTTACTAGCTTCTTAGACACTTGCATCCAAACCAAACACCTACATCGATGCTAGTGTACCTTTTAAAACTAAGTGTCCAACACCCAAATGTCATCCAATTTGAAAATTAAATATATCCTAAAAGTTGGCCTAATTTATTTAGTGTGATACAATTTCAATATGGATTAGTATATATACAAGCTCAACCTTAATTTGTTCCTCACCTATTAAACATAGAAAATAAGGAGACTTGGAATAAACTTACCAAAATCACTAAATCAAGAATTCAAGTGAGAAAATCTACCATATTCATCCTTATTTACATATCATTCATAGGATAATTATCCCTATAGGTTTGACTTATTGAAGGATCATCCTATGAGCCACTTTTCTAAGTTAAAATCTAGGTCACTCTATGTACTTGATTATCATACATTTCATCTTTATGCACATATAAGCTAACATGTAGGGAAGAATAACATAAGTTTGAGGTATTCTTTAGAGTATTGGCTATGTAGGTACCACCCATTGATAAAGTGTTCCTTGGGGAATCTTGAAAATATGTGCCCAATAACCCATTTTTTCCCACTATCAATCCAACATGAGGAAGTTAGGGTTTGATCATTTAGAAAATAATGACAAATTATGTGCATGATCTATATATACCATAAAAAAGGTGACAAAAAAACTATAAGGCTATAAGTGGTTGCATATATATCCAATCATTATTCCATGTTAGACACCTAAATCCAAATTAGACACTAGTGTTGAAATAACTATTTAGATCTGACACAAGTGTCAGAGTCCAAAAGATGAAAAATTATAGAATCTGACAACTATTATAGTATTTTAATTAGGAACGACTATATCTTGTTTTAACCTAGATTTGCATATGCACAATGAACCAAGTACTCTTGTTTCTAATTTATTCATTTATATATTATTAACCTTATACTACTTTAGTACCAAAATTTAATTTAGGTTTAAACACCAAGATGATCTAAGTACAAATGCATCTCTTTAATTAAAATTTATTATAACCTCCATGATCTTCGATGAAATTATACTTTGTGTGGATGATCCTTTTTTATTAATTAGTGTATAAATATTAACATCAAATGGAAATTGATCAATAAAGCTTTTGGCACTTGTGTTGCTTCCTTAGAATTCATTAAAGCTCTTAAATACCTTAAATGAAATATTAATTCTACCTAAAGCAGGTGTTAAGGTTATGATAAAATAAAAATAAAACCAATGAAATGCATTTAGATTCCTATCATGGTCCCAAATATTATGATCATAGTTAATTTTATGATATTTAACTTTCCATTACCATAAAATATCTTACATGTTCACCCTTGGAGTCATCATATGAGGACAATGGCCTCTTCTACATGCTAGTGTGTTAAATTTCCTCATAAAGGTATTATATATAATATTCAAGGTGAAATTGTTCCTTATAATTTTAAATAATTATAATATCATGTTTTCTTTAATATACTTACCCTTGAATATTTTTCCAACATTTATTTCCATGAACATCAATGCTTTAACTATTCCATCAATTCTAACTGAGGTTACAATGGTCATCATGATATTATGGGCATCATCCCACTTAACCTCTTAGATTATAATGATTATGATCCAAATTATATTATCCTAATAGTAAAATAACATAATTCCATTATAATATCATTTCTTAGTTTCTTCCTTCATTTCCACCTTGTACTCACAAGAAGTTAATTAACGAATTCCCTATTTATGTGGTTATCCTTAAAAATTTTGATTTTCACTACACATCTAGTGATATAGTGATTTAATATATTAATATAAATATTAGTAAACTATACTAAGATTATGTATATTCAATCAATGACCTATAATTAATTATATATTCCCAAGATAAATATGCAAATTCCTCTTTTATCATTCTTCACTTCAATGCTCCTGCGAGTAAACTACATCTTCTTATGACATTATTTTAATTGATATATTTTTCAATAATTTTTTATACGTAACATTACTCCTCATTTGATTTATTTTCACAAGTATGATATGAAGTATATTCTATTTTCTACCATGCATATCACTCTTGTTACTTTTGAGCCTCTTTAGAGGATGCTTCAAATAGATCCATGACTGGACCATACCAATTTTCTAGGGTTTTTAATTCTTATATATCATTTCCTCCCAATATGTTAGAGACAATGATATGGATACACCAAGTTTGAATCATAAATATGCATTAATGACTTTTTATTTATTTCATATAAACTATATTCACTCTTAGCACTAGTTCCAAGCATATCATGGATATATGAAGTAGAACCAAGTTCTAAAATATACCACTATATGATTTAACAAATATGAATTATCTAACAAAGTTATAGGTTGAGCCTAGTATCATTATCCACCTGGGTTGGATACAATATCACAACCACCCACTAATAAAATAAACCATATTGTGAATTTCACAAGGTATTAAAACATTTAGCTAGATATTATTGAGTATACAAATTCTTTTTAGCACAACAGAAGCTAAAAGGCCTAGTTCTTACCATAGATAGTTTACCACCTTTGTATTATACTCTTAATCATATCTATTGCATCTATGAGATGAACACACATTATTAAACCCCCTATAAAACTTTTTGATATTAATTATATTACCTTTATCTCAATGTAACTTAGATTGATAGTATCTTAAATATGCCACCACCAAATATAATACTATAATATGTCCTCAAACATGAGGATATATATTTTATTTGGAACCAGTGTGATACACATCAAAAAAAAAGATGTAGAGTTCTCTAGTATCATTTTCAAGATTTTTTGAGGCCTTCACCTCAACATTCCCAACAACACTCACATGGTCCACCTAGGATGTAGGAACAACGTCCCATACACCCAGAGCCTTATAATATATTAGAGGATGTATGTGACATGATTTCATAGGTTCCCCACATTAATTTTTATTTCCAAGAGGCCTCACGAACTCTTCCTTATAATATGCCTAATTTTTCCTTAGAGATCATGTGTTAGGTTCGTGCTATCACGAGTCTTAGAATGAGAAAAGGATATTATGGTTATATCTAGATATTACATATAATAGGACTTATAAAATGTTATATATTATGTATGTCAAGACATTTCATGGCATTTATTAGAAAATAATTGAGTCATGTCATGTTTTTTCACATTGTCATATGAGTGGATTTCATTATGTTATTTTAAGCATATGTGATTCTTGTTGTATATATCTTGCTTATATCATGTTATTTTTCATTTTCATCACTTTAATTTTCAAAATTTATGATTAATTTTCATAATTTTTCAATTGGAATGTATTTCACTTATGGATCTTAGGTATCACTTTTAGGTTATTTATATCACATTTTATATCAATTTGTCTAATTTTTCTACTAATTATTCAACCCATTTTTCTATTCCCCCTCTTTAGGGATGATTTTAAAAATTAGTGATTGTGATAAATCCCATAAAGGTTAGTGAAAATTCTCTAGTACTATGAATATAGAATTTCCATATCATACCTTATTCACTTTTGAAGCATCATTTTTCCTCTTTGTGGTCAACTATAAGAATATTTGTCATTATATCATAACTCTTTTTCACATGCAAGGATCTTATATGATACCCATTTTCCCCTCTTTCCTTTCACTTGAGGAACAAGTAGATTGGTTTGAGATTACACACTTTCACATGGGGTAGTTTAGGAGTATTTAGGCACCATGGTCCTTAGGCTTTCCTATCTAGTGACCAATTGTAAGATCTATCCTGTTAGATGTTTATGTCAACCATGTTTGGTCATTCCAAATTAATATGGATGATTAATATAAAAATTTATAATAATTAACATTATAATAAAACAAAAGGGTAAAAATAATCTTAAAAGTCAAATTTCATCAAAATATGTGATCTTTGTTTGGCATCTCTCTCTCGTCTCTCTCTCTCTCTCTCTGCTCTCATCTCTCTCTCTCTCTCTACTCTCTCTCTCTCTCTACTCTCTCTCTCGTCTCTCTCTCTCTCTCTTCTCCTCTCTCTCTCTCTCTCTCTCTCTCTCATCTCTCTCTCTCTCTCTCTCTCTCTCTCTCTCTCTCTCTCTGCTCTCATCTCTCTCTCTCTCTCTCTCTCTCTCTCTCTCTCTCTCTCTCATCTCTCTCTCTCTCTCTCTCTCTCTCTCTCTCTCTCTCTCTCTCTCCTCTCTCTCTCTCTCTCTCATGTATGTGTGTGTGTTTGTATACATATATATCAAAAAAATCATGTTTATATTACAAAAATTCAATCAATTATGGGATCACCCTCATCATCTGAACTATCACTAATGACAACTCTCACAACCTGTGAAGTCGAAGCTCTATTTGGTCCTACAACTCCTAAAAATAGATACCATGAGTTGTATAATATGATATGTATCTCAATAAATCCTATCTGAACCATATCATGCATATGAATAATTTGTAAGGTAAAAAATCAATCAAGAAAAATGCCTTGATAAATTATAACCACAAGTAGGCATAGGTTATTTATTGAGCTCTACGTACAAACCATATCACTCTTTACGAATTTATCATATTTTTAGTAACAAAAATTTGTGCTTATTGAAAATATGTTCAAATTTATCAACTAAACTACCACACAATGTGATAAGGCACATTTTGTGTCAAAGTAAAAATGGACCCATATACCATAATAGACTAATATGTGTCACCTTCAATAAACAATGAAATGAGTATATAAGCAACCAAGGATAAAAATATCAATAATAAACTAATAAAAAATGTAAAAATGCATGTAAATACTTAGGATCATATACAATAGTTTAAATAACTATGGTAATAATGGTATCCACATCAACAGGCTATAGTGGAGGATGATGAACACCAATAATGATTTTATATGATGTCTAAACCTTTCTTATTTTTTTTTCATTTTTGTTATATTTTCCATTATAAAATACTCATAAATATTCTCACATATATGTGTGTTTGTATGTATATGTATGTATATATGTATATGTATGTGTGTGTGTGCACGCGTACACACACACACACACACACACACACACACACACACACACACACCCACACACACACACACACACACACACACACACACACACACACACCCACACACACACACACACACACACACACACACACACTCACACACACACACACACACACACACACACACACACACACACACACACACACACACACACACCACACACACACACACACACACACACACACACACACACACACACACACACATCACACCCACACACACACACACACACACACACACACACACACACACACACACACACACACACACACACATGTGTGTGTGTGTGTGTGTGTGTGTGTGTGTGTGTGTGTGTGTGTGTGTGTGTGTGTGTGTGTGTGTGTGTGTGTGTGTGTGTAAGTTTAAATATGTAATTTATAATTTTTATAATATAGTTTTAATGGTTAACATAAAGTTTTATGTTTTCATAGATAGTTGGAATGGGAATATATTTTTTGTTATGTTCAAATATCTCAAAACTAATCTGGAATAACATACCCATATCTATTGGTTGAATTCACCCACAATAATTGGCTGAATGCACCCAAAAAATGAATGTAGATGATTATTTTATAAATCACAAGTTTCCATTTATGAATTCTAACCATGTTTCAACTCATTCATCAGTTTCCAATAAACATGAAATGTGATGAGAATTTTTTATAACTATATGGGAACACGAGTAGATCATCCTTTTCATTTATGGATTGTATGGTCATATGGTTTTAACCATCTCAACACAATCTTATCTTTTTGTAATTTTTGCCATTATACAAAATCCTATAGTTATAACTATTATGTCTTTTGTTAGATAATAAACACCTCCTATCTCTATATAGGGGAACAATGTTAGGTGATTATCAATCAAAAATTTAGATAATCATAGAATAATATTGATTAAATAATCTATTATAATCATTTTCACTTTTATATAGCAATCATTATATTGCTACATAATTTATTCAATGTAAGTTAAGTGGTTTGAGCTAAAGAATTTGTAACCAAGGAAGGGATCGGAATCCCAAGTCTAGCCAATTAGGGCCCACTTGTGAGGAGTTTCTATTACAATCCCATCCATTAAGTAGATATTTTCCATTCAAGTTGTGTGTTTACATTTCTAGTTGTGTGCATTTATAGCTCTTAATTCTTATATATTAATTTCATTATAAGTAAATTATTATGTTATGGTTGATTGGTTATCTTTAGTTCAAATATAGGAAGCTTCCAAAATAGACTTAGTTTCATTTATGTATCTTTGTCTTATTGAAAGAGTTATTACATGATGTCACTTACAATTATGCAAAGTGTGTTTCCTATATACAACCATTATTATCTTAACCTTCCAAAGAGCCTAATGTGCACATATAGTGTCAAGAACTTACCAAAGTATAAATACCCTATGTTGAATATTTAATGAAGGAGAATTCTCAATAAACCAAATAGATTACCCTCTAGAGCACATTCTATTGGGTTGCACACAGTAACTTGACTATGTCAAGTATAATTAGGGAATTGATTCTGCCAATCATTTTAGAACCATTACTATTGATGATCAACTATCCCCTATTCCCAGAATGGGGACCCTCCTTTCTTAATTTTTCAAAATGCCCATGATTCCAAGCTTGATGAATCATTTGACTACATATCAATTTGGTTAATATCTTGAGCTTCTATAGTTCCTTGTTAATTATTCATCTTAAAATTCATATTAATGCTTAGGAATGTTCAAAGTTATTTCAAGTCTTCCCCAAAGTTTTTTTTCAGCAATGAACAATTAACCATTAACACTTTAAAAATATGCGTATTGGCCTTTGCTAAGGATGTTATAACTTAGCTCTCCAATCGATATGGATGTAACAAGATTTTATTGATCTTATTGGACTAACCTTATATTTTATTTAAAGCATTTACTTGTAGCATTTTGATTTTAACTTGTTTCAATTTGCTTAAGATAGGAATTTGAAATTTTCAAAAGTCTAACTTAATTTCTCACCTCAATTCATAGGATTTCAAAAATAAATTAATAGTTTGTGATGCCTCATAGGATTTCAAATTAAATACTTCAAATCAAAAGGATAGGTGTCTAACCTATCGGGCTTCATAATGCCTTCAAGATCTATCATGCCTCATATAGGACACTTGGAGTAAATCTACCAAGTTCACAAAATATGTGGTTCCATTTAGAGAGATCACAAGAATACTAGTTTTTGGAATTAAAATCCAAGGATACATGTCAATATCTTAAACCCCTATGATTAAGCCTAATCAATTTGATCCACCATACATCCCCCATACATCCTACTAAAATCTAGAATCCCATGAGATGCTTCTACATGTCTCAAACATAACCTGTCCTATCTGAGTAGCCCTTTGAAGTGACATATATCCCCTTTAGAATCATCTATGATTGACACATGTTCACACCACACTACACCATGTAGATCTCATGATAGCTCACAAGGTAGACATGTGGTTACACCCAAGCCATTTGATGTAATTTGATGATGTACAATTGTTTGAGGCTCCTTTCAAGAGTGACACTTGGTAGGAGAAAGAATAGATACTCTCAAAAGTGATGTGTGTCTACTTTGGACTCACATGATGATGTTTCATGTCATTCCCATGAATATATATCCCAAGATTAACCATATCCCCTTTAAGATCAATGTGTGTCCACCTTGGACCCACATGATGATGCCATGTGTCATTCCCATAAAGCTATATTTTGAGATCCTATAGATCATCTCCAAGAGAGACACATGTCTCCACACAAGCCTCATAATTAATGCCAAGTTGTTGATAATTGTCTAGGATCCCTCTAAAGAAGACACCTAGTAAAAAAATTGTGATTACATGTGAAAGATCCAACATGCAAAGAAGAGCCTCAATTACTTGTAAAAGCAACATGTGGCACTCCTATAGCCAATTAAAACTAAAAGGTAATTTGAGATCTAAACCATGAACCTATATATTCCACATGATAGGGTTCAAATTATTCATCACACTAAGCATCATTTTGAGATCCCACGAGTAATCAAAAGGTACCAACATGTCCATATTTAGGCCATCTAAGCAACTTAATCATATTCAAGCCCCATGAGCACCTAGATAGATCTAAGGTGGCATGTCATATGTCAAAAGGTGTTAATCTTTATATTTAAATCTAAAATTAACAATAAATCAAAGGCAAAATTAGTGTCAAATTTGAATTTTAATGCAATTAAATGTTAAAAGCAATAGTTTGAAGTGTTTTGAATGCAAAGTTGAAAAGGCTCACCATTAATATGGCATGAACCAAAATCACCATCAACCTTGCATTAATCAAAGTAATATTTCTAAAGACTACTCAACTTAACTATTTCTACTTACATTTACACTTGAAGCTTTATGTGTTTACTCTCCTTGCTACCTATATCCTCAATATGATAAAGCTTGAGCTACTCATAGATTTTATCTCAACCACCATTATTGGAGCTTGAGAGTTGTAGATAGATATATAATATGTCAATTACTACTCAAAATATCATAAAAATGGCACACGTAGGTCCTTCCACCCTAAGTAAGAGTTCCTCTTTTAGAAATGATGATTTTCTATTCCAATATGGCAATTCAATGGTTTTGAAAGAGACATAATTCATCCTCAAGGACATAAACTTAGGTGACATGCATTATAGTATCATCTATTACAATGTTGAAGGAGATAAGGATCTTGATGAGGATGAGAAAATTCCTCACATAATCTAATTGGCTTCAGACATCCTTGTAATCCAAGCTTTTAGTCTCCACAAGGCTATAAGAAAAATAAAGATCATGCCATACACTGACCTAGTATATGGCATATTTGAAAAGATGAGATGTGAGGATGGGTTGCTCAAATACCTAAACCAAGGGCTTCTAATTGCCTTCATTACAAGGCCCATATTTAAGAAATATTATGACCTACCTCTACCATAACTAGATTATAACTAAAGTATCATTGATAACTGGTATGAGGTACACAAACCAAAGATAATCTTGGCATCATGGGTTATTGATGAAACTAGGGTTGTTTTCGTGGATGACCTAGGGAATATACCTATTAATCAATTTAGGAAGGGAGTCAAGATTGGCCTCACTCTTCTCAATAGAATATGTGGCAATGCACAAATCATGTATATGGACATAAAAACCATCCCACTACTACAGATAATCTTAGAAGATTAGTAAATTCCCTCACTTGGAGACATCATCAATAATAATATGGTATATGAAATGAATGATACCTATAAAAATGGTGCCATTTTTGCATGATGAGCTACCTATTATATTCCATCTATGTAATTGTCCAATTAGCCCTAAACTCATGGTCTCTTGTATGAGATGAAGTTGTGCCCTAATTATTCTCTATAATGTATATCCACCACTTCAAGTGCAATATAAAAGTGTTTGTAGAAGATTTTTACCTAGTTTTTTACAAATCCATCATCAAATGTGAAATGCCAAGAGTTCTCTCAGAGGTTAGAAAGACATTGAAGGAGATGGGAAACTATTAGCTATACCTAGATTACATAGAAATTAGGGTAGAAGGGGTGATGGTGGCTACCCTTAGGCTGACAAGATATGTACCAATGAAGCTAGTCAAAGAGGAGATGCCCTATCAAATACTCCATGGATTTGATGGCATATTCAAGAGAAAAAAGAAGATAGTCCCCTGTAAGACTCATTACAAGCTAGGGAGTACTAAGACTACAAGATGGTAGGACATTATAGTGGATACAAGGAATAAGGGCTCATACCTATTTCCTAAGGATAATTTCAGTGCATGAAACACCAACAATGTGATTACAAAGAATATATTCAAGTTCAAGAAGGTTATGGCATTGGAATATAAGCATCAGGAAGAAATCCATGAATGGTTCTACAAAGATGTTATGAATGATGAAGTAGTCCTCAAAAATGTTGCAAGAAAGAACATAGAACTTAAAATGAGGCTATATAGGGAAAATAAGAAGGAATACATCATAATTCCTCAACCTCCACAAATTCAAGGAAGCATGTTTGATGTAGACTATGAGGAGATATGAGAAGAAGATAAGGAAGAAGATAATGTTCCTCTCATTAAGAACATGACATTTAAACCTTCACTACAGGATACTTCAAGTAGATAGGGAATGCCCCCAAGCTCAAAGTTGGGAGGCTCTAGCATCCAATATGACCTCTCTCAAGGGTATAAATTTATCTTTGCATCTAACATAGGAGTTTCCCTAGAGAGTATAATTCAAATTTACCCTGAAGTCATTGACCTCAAAGAATTATAGTAGGGTATTGAGCTCTCAATGGAGGAACTATAGGAGTTGTTAGGGAGAAATATTGAAAAAGTCTACAAAATAAAGAAGTCTCCTAGGACTATCATGAGAGGGTAAATGCTTCCTTCATCATCTCTACAATATCCCACTATAATTATAGCACCATTGTCTTCTTTTTCTACTTTTTCTACCTCTACTTCTACTTCCTCTTTCATGTTTGCTCCACCCACCATTACTTCCCCATTAGCTCCATTATCTTCCTCTACAACTACCACAACAACTCAATCCTCAAATTACACTAGTATGAGCCAAGCTAGTACTTCATTTGGCTTTACCTTTCCCCATTTCATTACTCATGTTGCTACACACATGGCTTCTTCCTAGGTAACCACTATAAGTTGCTCACTTGATATTAGTTCTCTTATGCCTCCAAAGCCATTAAAACCTATCTCAAATATATTCCCCTTTTATAAGCCACTCAACATTACCATAACTACTAAAATGAGTGTGCCTTAAAAGTTATCTTCTTTTTTTCTCAACATGGGCCCTGTTAAATCTTTATTTTATCCACTTGGGCAATTATACCCAACCAACTTATTAATTCTTGTTATATATTTTAATTCATCATCTACCTAGGTTCCTCTATTACAACCACCTCTCACTCAGCTAACAAATACTGCTATGCCAAATTGGGTTAGGGATATCATACATGTAATGAGGTAGGAAAATCCTTAGGTAGTCCTCTCTACTACTCAATTTGGGATGAGATTTTATGTTGACATAGGAACTATGAATAGGGTGGTTAGAATATAGGTTAAGAATCCACAGTCAAGCTCAACTTTGATCCATGAAAGTGAGGAGTCCCTCTTCACTTTTACTAGGAAGAGGAAGGTTGGCCTTAGAGAGGTGAAAGAATATGTAGGGGACCCTATGTCCATAGTTTAGGCTCAAGAATCATCTATAATTATCTTGATGAAGGGGGTGAAATAGGAATTAAAAAGGTTTAAGGATCAAACACTACCCATTATACCAAAAAGAACTTTAATTTCAATAATAAATGTTGTTATTAATATCTTCAACCTATATAAGGTCATGAAAAAGAGGCAAGAAGATGGGGTCCTACAATCCAAGGTGGTCATTAAAATTGAACAAAATCTTTCACTTTATGATGTCAACTTGGCAAACTTGGCTAGGGTTGTAAGAAGAAATAAGTTCCCTAACCTCAAAGTATTGCCACTTTAGGATATAATTCCTACACAGACCATTCTAATGAATATAAGGAGGATACTAAAGATATGTCTGGACTAGATTAAGGATTCAAATACATCCTTAAAAAATTGAATTCAAGATTTCATTGGTACTAAAGGATGACATGGTCATAAGGGTGACCAAGCCTAATGGCTCCTTCTTGAATGATCAATATTTCAGAGCCCAAATGAAGGCATTTGTGTCCAAATTCTAGTAGGACATAGCTAGTGCAAATATTGCAACTGAGGTAATGAGCATTATATCATTTGTTAATAAGAGACTAGAAAAAGTAGATGCAATTAAAGAATCACTAAGGATAATACTCACATAACATGGCAAGCTCATCTAAGAGATACCCAACTTGTTTTGTCCCATGATATTGGACTTTGATAAGATCAATAAAGATTACCTAGTATGTGCAAAAGTATGGACTAAGGAGGAAGTGGAGAAGAAACAAAGGTAACATCAACAAGCATTATAGTAGCCACCTCTAAGGCCTTAGATAATATTTTGTTTCATTTTGTAAATTCAAATGTAAAATATTCCTCTATAAGTAACATTTTAGCCACTTCACTATTTTTATGCATTTTTTTTGGGCCCACTTGAACTTGTCATAGGCATTTTTGAGCCTATACAGAGATATGTTTTCCTCATTTGTAAATCAAAAATAGTTGTTGAAAGAATTAATACAAAAGAGCCAAAGAATTCACAACTTTGTTTGAAGTGCTTAATTATTTATTTCTATAGTTATTATTCCTCACAATTTTATATGATTGATAGTTTCTTGTCTATAAGTTAATTTAGAAATTTCCCTCCATATATACATTTACTAGTTTGATTTTGAAACTAGGCTGACTAATCTATTAGTATATTTTTTATGTTTCTTTTTCATTTACAACTAAATGTGTTATGCAATTTAATGTGAGTGAGAAATATTTATGCAATATATTATTTTATATATATGCTTTTCTTTTCCTTTGAAGCTTCAATTGCATTTATTTATCTTTGAGCATTATGTTAGAGTTAGTAAATTCTAGTTTTATGTGCTTTGCCTTAGAAGTTAATAGAATCGATTCCTTTGATCATCTTGAGAAAATTATCTTTTTTACCTTACCCTACTTACTCTTGGATCCACCCATGACTCACTTTAGCCTAGTTCATGCTGGAAATATCCATTTTTTGTTTATATTTTAGGTAATTATTTACAAATATTGAAATAATTCCATAAATATTATCAAAAAGTAGTGTCATTGCATAATTAATGTTTTCCCTATAGTAAGGTCTGATGTCAAACTTCTAAAGTGGTGACTATATCTCTGTTATCTATTATTTCTAATAGTAATTGTGTAAATAACTCAAGCCCTAAGTCTTCTAGGACTCAAAATTGAGTTTCTTACTTTCTCTTTATTCCCTAGTGACATAGGGAGCATAATACAGTGCATCAATAGGAAGGGAAAATATGGTGCTAGAAGGAGGGCCTTATGCAATTAATTTCATGCATCTTTGTAAAATTGTAGTGTACTTCATTTAATACATACATATTTACTTCAAAGTGCATAAATATTGTTAAATAATATTAAGGATCTACATTATTTACATGGATCTTTGCATGCTTTACATAAATATTTTCATCCCTTAAAGGATTTCATCAAACATAGTGCTCATTTGTGTAAATCTAGTAAATAACATGGATATTTGTCTAAATTTGTGAAAAAATAGGTGAAATACCACATCCTTTAAGCATATTCAAGGTTATTTTGATCATCTTCATAAAGTTTCACATAAGTTTTATAAATAATCTAGGTATTTGTAAGATTTTTGTAAAGGTCGATCTCTGAGACCTCATTTGTGCTAGATCTATGCATTTGAGATCATGATTTCTCTAATTTGTTTAGAATTCAGTAAATCTTTGTGTAGATTAGTGATGAATAATGTTTTGAGGTAATTAAGCTCTCTTGGATTATTAAATAAGGTATAGAAATGCTCTAGGTTATTAGTTTAACACTAATATTTATACGTTAACATGTAAGACTAACAATATTTGCATAGTTATTAATAAATTTGAGGTTTCAAGGCTTAGATCTTCAAAGATCAAGGTAGAACTACTTGATATAAGGTTTCTCTATGAAATACTAACCAATATTTGTAATAATTGTCACTTATGGGGACATTTTTATAGATCCTTTGTTTTTAGTACCTGTTATACATCCTAGAGTTGCCTAGGATTAGAACCAGGTCCCGATCTAAAACAAGGATCCCTTTAACATATTTAGAAACCCATAAGAAGGTAAGAGAAAACAAAGGTAGACATATAAAATATAGAACCAAACTAAATTCCCTATCTAACCAAAATTTTCAACCCCTTATACCAATCATCGCATGGTTAGTTGGTTCATTTATCAATGTCCCTAGGCATATGCATGATTTATTTAGGAATTTGGAAAAATATCTACCTCTCTTTACCCCTACTGGGAGAGTGACCATTGAAGAACATTTAAAGTCATTTAAATCATCTTTGAGTATGCTTAATGTGATTCATGATGATGTGGCCTATCAGCTTTTTCCCTTAACCTTTAGGGATGTGGATTAGGATTAGTTCCTTAACTTACCCAAATATGCCATCACCAAATGGGGGTAGTTTAATGATACCTTTATTTCCCAATTTGGTATGGTAGTTAGTTTAGGAGTTGTATACCAACAATTTACCACCCTTAAAAGGGACCTAAAAGAACCAATTAGAACATTCAATGCTAGGTTCCAAAAGATAAATACCCTAAAATCCCCACCCTATAAGCTAGTAGATGATTTAGCTTTAGAGATATACAAGAATGTTGTAGATCCAATGATAGTCATATTCCTAAGAAGAGTTATGGGTATTAACAGTTTGCCTTTAGCCTTATTAAAGCTATCCATATTGATGAGAAAATACACCCACAATACATCCTACCTTTGCTATACCAAACATTTACCCAACTTGGCCTACTCTAAATGTCATAACCAACATGAACTAGAACACACCTACATTGAACCAACTACTTGTAATCAACTAGCTACCTTTGAGCCATGTTACACCCAACCAGAAGCTAGGATTCTTCAACCAAGAAAATACTAGAGCTCATCCCTAGAATAACACAAATCAAACAATGGTGCCTGTGAACAACACCAACATTTAAAATGACACCCAAAAAATGAGATCACGGCCTCCAAAGGGAGAATTATATTCAATACAAAGGAGTATCTAAAAATTTCTAATGATTTCTTAGATCTCAAGAAATAAATGGGAAATACAGGTGAGATTTCCAATAGAAACTAATATTTCCAAAGATAAATAGATCATTTAATAGGTCTAAAAATAATAGTGAGTCTTCCCTAAATAAGTTGTCTGAGATCAACATTTATGAGCTAGCCTTGCCTAACTAGTGTTGGGTGCAAAATACTACTAGACATGGAGAACTAGATTGTGTAGAGTTATGTCATATATTTGAAGCCATTCAGAGCTAAATGAAAGGATTTGATATGAATCCCACTAATCATAATAATGCTAAAATATCTAAAAAAGCCAATGATGCTCCTAGAATACCAAAAAAATCCTAATGTTTGAGTCGTATGATTTCTCCAATCAAGATGAAAATGAGCCTAAAGATAATGTTAAGGAAGTGCATGTTTTCTAACAATATCAGAGGAACAACTATGCTCTAAGAAGTAAAGTCTGGAACCCACCTTTGACAACTTCTATCCCACATAATAAAATGGATACACCTCTTGATATTAGGGTAGACAATGATCCTCCCCACCATAAAGGTAATGAGATACAGCCAATAATAGAAACCCCCTACATAACATCAAAAGGTGGATACAACATAGTGGAAGACATGAAGAATATCAAGGCAAATATAATTTTGCATGAGATCACTTAGATCACTTAACAACATGATTTGATATTAAAATCATTGTATGAAAAGCCTAGATCTAACAAAGGTAAATCAACTCATGCAAATGTGGTAATGTATAAGAGAAAACATAAGGTTCCACCATTCCTTTTGACTATAAGAATTTTTGGTAAAAATATTCATAATTTTTTGCTTGATTTTAGTGCTTTAGCTAACATCATGCCTTAAGGAATTTGTGAAAAAATAGGACTAAGCCCAATCAAATCAAAGATGGTGGTAGTATAATTAGACAAGTCAAGAGTGAAAGTGATGGTATAATTAATGAATATTCACATGCAACTCACCTAGGAACCTCAAATCTAATATTTCATTGACATCCAAGTCATTGACATACCTAAGACTTATAGATTATTTTTGAGCCATGATTGGACTAAATCCTTGAATGGATACATGTCTACTAACTATTCTCATATGTGGCTAACCTAGCTTAGGATTCAAAATCAAATCAGATTTGATCGTGAACCCAATATGAAGTATATGATCACTGAATACAATGCCAAGAATAAGAAGGTAAACTACCAATACTTTGATTTAGGTGTGTGTATTGTGGAAACCTCTAACATTATTGTAGATGAAAAATTGAAAGAAGAAATCAAAGGTCATTGGACATTGCACTTTGATGGTGCACGATCTAAGAAAGGTTCTAGCATTGGGATTGTTATAACACATCTTGAAGGAAAAAACATATAGATGCGTATAGATTATAGCTTACTTGTACTAATAATTTGGTAGAATATGAAGCTCTTATTTTATGACTTTAATTTGAAATCAAGAATAAATTAAAAGACTTGTTAGTCTACAATGATTCAGAGTTAGTTGTTAATCAAGTTTGGAGTAAGTATCAGTGTAAGATTTCCTATTTGAGAAATTATAAATTTAGAGATTGGGATATAGTTAAGTATTTTGACTTACTCAATATTATTTCCTTTCTTTGGGAACATAACCAATTAGTATATGTTTTAGCTTTAGCAACTATGAACCTAGTGCCTCCGAATCCTTTAAACCTATGAGAATTCACTATGGAGAAAATTTCATCCCCCTCTATGCCATATAACATCAACCACTTCCAAGTCTTTAATGATGACAGGAAGATAATTGACTTCTTATGTAGTTTTAGTGTATTTGGGTCTCACATCATTGATGAATGAGATGAAAGTTCAGCACAAGACTCAAAATATAGTGAGGAAGGAGTGATTCAACTTAAAGAGAATAAGATCCCCAAAGGTATGATTTATTTAGAAAGAATGTTTGACCTAGATAAACATAAATCTAAATATAAATAACCTAAAGTGAGTGGGAAATATTATAATCAAGTCAACTTAGGAAGTACTAAGAATGAGAAAAATGTTAACATTGGCTTAGTTTTCACCAATGAAAAGCTGAAGGAAGTCACCACCCTTATAACCAAGTTCAAATATGTTATTTCCTAGTCATATGATGGCATTAATATATTTGACAGTAGTGTGATTACTCACACTATTCCATTGAAGGAAGCCTGCAAACCTTTTAGGCAAAAATAGAGGCCAATAAATCTAGTACTAGAGCTATTAGTTTACAAAAAAGTTAATAAATTTGTTGATGCAAGGATAATCTTCCCATTAAGTCACTTGACATGGGTTTCCAATCTTATTCTTGTATGAAATAATAATGGAGAAATCAAATTTTGTGTTGATTTCAAAAACTTGAAGATATCCTTGAAAAAGGATAATTATCCCTTGCCATTCCTAGATGAATTAATTCAATTGGTGAGTGGGTCTAGAATGATGTCATTTCTTGGTAGATTTTTAGGCTACAACTAAGTCCTAGTGAATAAGAGTGATATAATAAAGACCTCATTCATTGCCAAGTTGGGAACATTTGGCTACAAATGAATGCCATTTGGATTGATCAATATAGAAGAAACATTTTAGTGATAAATAGACCACACATTCCATAGATTAATTGGTAAGTGCATCATTATTTATATGGATTATCTAACCATTTTATATAAAAATAAAAGAGATAATATGATGCATCTGGAACAAGTACTGGAAAGGTGTAGAAGGTATGGCATTTCTTTAAACCCAAGAAATGAATATTCTATGTAACTGAAGGTAAAATTATAGGAAATGTGATCACCAAGAAAGGTATGACTATCGAACCTGATAGGATAAATGAAATTTCAAAGGTAGAATTTCCTAATATCAAAAAAAGAGTTAGTCTTTCTTTTACAAAATCAATTTTGTAAGAAAATTTATCTCTAGTTTTACAAAGATTGTGAGACCACTCAATGCAATGTTGAAAAAGGATGTAAAGATAGAATGGATGGCTAAAGAGAATAAATCATTTTAGGACATTAAGGATGCTATTGTTCAAGTTCCTATTCTACTAAGCCCTAACTTTATCAAAGATTTTTATATTTATTCTTTTTCTTCTAATCACACTATTATTATTTTCCTAACACATAAATAAGATGAAAAAGATCACTCTATTGCCTTCATGAGCACTATTTTGAATAATGTGGAGTTTATGTATCCTATTTTGGATAACCAAGCATATTCACTAGTAAAGGCTATCAAAAAATTTAGGCACTACATCTTGAGAAATAATAATGATTCCATAGTGTCTAATCCAATGATTAAGTTGATGTTAGGATAGAATGAACTTGGAGAAATAAGAGGGAAGTGGATGACTAAATTTCAAGAATATGAGTTAGAGATAAAATATTCTATGTTAGTTAGGGTGTAAGTTCTAATCCAACTTATTGCAAACACTGACCCTCGCATTGATGTTTAATAGGTAAAATCAAGTCAAGTATCTAGAGGTGATTGGTACAAGGACATTATCCACTATTTGTTGTATGGATCATGCCCCACATACCTTAAAAGGGAAAAATAATGGCCCTTAGACTAAGATCATCCCACTTTATGATCAAGAGAGGAGTCCTCTATATAAAAATCTATGAGGGGGTCTATCTAAGGTGTGTTTCCAAAGTTGAAGCCATATAAATTATGAATAATTTCCATGATAAACTGGGAAGTGGTCACCCTTCATGGTGTACCATATCACATAATATTTTAATGGTTAGCTACTATTGACCAACCATATTCAGATATTCCCATGCCCATGTGCAGACATGTCATCAATTCTAAGTATTTAATCAAAGAGAGATAAATGTAGCCATGCCTTTACAACCAATAATTAAGGTGAAGCCATTTGCACAATGGGGCCTCAACTTTGTAGGATTAATCAATCACAACTCCTCATTAGGACACAAATTTATACTCATGACCATAAATTACGACACAAGGTGGACTAAAGTAGTGACCACCAAGAATAGTAGAACAATTGATGTCATCAAATTCTTAGAAGAAAATATCATTACTCGGTTTGGGACACCCCTGTATTTAATATGTGACAATAGCCTAGCCTTTATATCAGCCAAATTTACTTAGTGGGCATACAAAAACTATATAGTCATCAAGTCTACTTCAAACTATTACCCTCAAGGTAATGAAGTTGTAGAGTCCACCAATAAAAACTTGATGAATGCCATCAAGAAGTCTACTGAAAAGAAACCCAGAGAATGGAAGTCATTATTAAAATATGCTTTATGGGTAAATATAAAAAGATATAAATAGGCACTCAAGGCATCCCCATTCTTACTAGTCTACTAGAAACAACCTATTTTTCCTTGTTAAAGATGCCCACCTATGAGTTTATGGTTGAGTACATGGAAGATGATTAAAGAGTGTAGTCCAGGATACTAAACATCATCCAAATGGAAGAGGTTAGATATTAAGAATCATAAAATTTTGGCAAGCATCAGGATGTTATGAAAAGATGGTTCAACAAGTGATCCAAAATTAAAGCATTTTGAATAATAAACTTGGTCATATTGTGGGACAAGGCCCATAAAAAGAAACTAAAACATGACAAGTTCACTCCCCTCTGGATTGGACCATATCAAGTGGCAGAGATACTTAGTGAAAACACAGTTAGGATAAAATACTTGTAAGGAAATGACTTAATCTTTCCATTAAATGGGAAATATATAAAGAATTATTTCTCTACTACTTTATCATAGTTCTAAAAGGATAGTAAACTTGGTTGGAGTTACAGTAGGTAGGAGTAGAATAGTTTGATTTCATGATTTTTTTTCCTATTATTTCCTTTCTTATTTTTCCTTCTTATTTTTTTGTGTTTATTTCTTGTTGTGTGTTGTAGCTTAGTAATAAGTCTTCTATAAAATAATTCGTTGGCTTAATTTGTGTTAGTCTGATCCTAAAAATGGGAAGAAGGGACACCTAGTTTTAAGTATTGGTTGTCTAAAGTTCAAAAACCTCTAGTAGTGTTCTACTTTAGAAAATTTGGGAAGTGTTAATTAGAAGTTAGTTTCTTCATGAAAATCTTAAAATCATTTTGAGGCTATAATATAGTTTAGGTGAATGAACATTTGCTTGAGCTAGTATTTGAATTTGTATGGGCCATCATAATGTCACCTAAATTCATCAACTATATTGCCAGGGTATGACTTGATCTCTAAAAGTGAATCACATATAGGCTAATGTATTGACAAAATCCTTACATTGGCTATTTTTGGTTCCCAACTATTAGCCACTTTTGGCCCATATACAAATATTTTTTCCTAGATAGATCAGTTGAGCAGAGTTCCTATTAAAAGAATGATCAAATAGTGAAAGGATAAGATCACATGAGATTTTCAAAGCTTTTGAAACACTTTAACCAAGATTAAGGTGTAATTTATTGATATTTGAGAATAAATCCCTAAAATAAGTCTACAATTGTAAAATAGAGGATACAATAGGTTTATATGGTGTTCATAACATTCAGGGAGCATGGAATAGGTTTTCTCAAAGTCTCATTAGTTCATTAGATATTTAAATGGAGAAAAATGACTTACACAAACCTAGAGAACCTAGATCATCATAACACATCACATAGAAATGAATAGGTCAATTTGGTTGTGCTTTTTATAAATGCACTTAGAAATCCTAACAAGGACAAAGGATCACATAGAGATGATGTTTTCATGCCAAGATCATCTTCTATAAATTTATAGTCTTGACAAGTTTTCTATCTCAAGATATAAGCCCTCAAAGTTGAACTAGTAGAATGAGGCATGTGTAGAGACATAAAATTTAAGCCATGGGAAGTAGCCATTTTAATTCAAATATTTGAAAGGATCTTTAGGATGAATGTGGAGCTGATAAGTGTCATGATTTTAGATGCCTAAATCAAGATTGATGGTACATCATGATTAAAAAAGTTAGTAGGTCTAGATAGATCATTGAAGCACATTTAATCATACAATAAAGATTAATGATGAGTGAGAGGTCAAAAAGTTAGTGAATCTTGAAGATGAATAAAATGATGTCAAGTGTCACAATTATATTGAACTCTTGATCAAATCAATAATGCACATTCAAACCATGCAAAATCAGATCAACAACATGGATCAAAGTCAAAAAGTTAATGATTACAAGATGAATGTGGGGCCACCATGTGACACAAATGAAGGAACTAAGATGAAGTCTAAATGTAAGACCCATAAAAAACATGGGGACTAAAATTGTCATAATCAAGGATCCCAGATCAAGATTAATGACTGATATTAAAATTCAAAGCTAAGAGCTTTAAAATGAAGAACAAATATGACCCAAGTCAAACCAAGGAAAATATTTCAAAGGTAATATCCCACAATTAGATCTCAATTGAGCACCCTTAAGCATGAGACATAGTTATACAATTAATATGGTTAATGATGAAGTTTTATCATCATTAAAGCTCAATTTTGGCCTTTGGTTTGAATATTTAGGACATGCAGACCCAGTTTTTTTAGGGTTACAATGTTGTTTTATGACTATGATCTTTGAAATTTAACAATTATCTATGTATATAATTATTTCTTGGCTTCCACAAAATTTAAAGACATAATAGGTTTATCTAAACCTAATATAGTTCAAGATCAAAGCTATGTAGCCTATAGGTTTTTCATTGACATGATAACTATAGGAAAACCTTTTAAAGGATTGGTTTTCATCTATAGTAAGACCTATGCTCATATATTTAAGTAGGGGAAGATATGAATGGATATGATTAAGTGTCTCATCTTCTACATAGTGATGCTCTCAACAAGCAGGTACCTATATCCACTCAAGACATAGTCATGGCTCTTTTAGATCCATAGATATGAGGATTTTGTCCTCATAAGAAATTCAAGTGGAAGATGGTGTATAATCCCAAAATGGAGATATGGTGGTTGGAATAAGAAATTGGAGCATTTAATATATTTTCAAAGGGGTTTTAAGGGTTTTTTATTTTTAGTAAGAGCATGACTCATCATCCTAAACACATCCTTGTCTTCTAGTATGTTTTTCAACCAATGAAAGAGTTCAAAGGCTATTAGGACAAATTAAGGTTGATCCGTCTATAATTTATTAGGCCTAATTAGATCAAAATGTGGTTGAAAATTCATTAAATATTGGTGGCAACTCATTAATTTCTCTCTGAAGGCGTGCTCTCCCTCTCTCTTCCCCTTTCTCCTATATCTCTTATTTTTCCCACACTGTAACTCTCTCTTGGATTTTTTACTCTTTAAATGACTCTATAATTTTAGAGAGAAAGGGACTCTCATTTTGACTAAGGTTAAACCTTGTCAAAAAATTTAAGAACTACATCTTGATGTAATAAGATGGTTTTTACCTATCTCTTGCCTTTGATTAGTGTTTTAGTAAGTTTGTGCATGATGACCTCAGGAAGGAGATTCTTCCTAGGCCATTGTCCTTCTTTCTTCCCTCTTTTAAGGTGTTTTTAAGTTATTTATAGCTCTAGATTTTCATTCCTTTACCATTAATGAATGCATAGTGTGAGTCTTAGAATTCTTCTTTTCTTCTTTGATTGCTTGGTGAGCCTAGTTCATGAAATACTTATGCAATTAGCTAGTTTGTGAGGTTATGTGAGCTAATATTGTCTTATGTTGATATAGTGTTTGTTCAAAACTTATATGAGTGTCTCACTTAATTTGGTGCATCACCTTTTTAGCTTTCTTAGGATCCCTATTTTCCTGTTTTTAACCCTTTTCCAAGTAGTAACATTAGTTTACGTGATCCACCAAAAGGAAATTGACCTTCTCCAGATGTTTAACCTCATCATAGGATACACACAGCCTAATTTTATTCCCATGATGTAACTCAATTGGAGAGATCCTAAATAACTCTCTCAAAGGGTACGAATTGATGGCACAATAGTTTCTATCACATTCAATGGGACCCTTTTATTATTCACTAAGTGAAGATTTTTGGTGTTCTCTTCATCCAGTCAGCCTTTTGAGGCATGTGTGAAAACATCAATGGTGAATCCAAGTATTCATCAGTTGGTATAAGAAACCCAAGTGCCTAATATTTCAATATCTGGTGACTCCAAAGAATCCAAATCAATATGTTAAGTAGAGCAATAGCTTTCTCTCATGCTTAAGGTGACTACAAGATCAACTTCTAGAGGTATTCCTTTTGAATTTGTTGAATTTCCTTTAAATTTAGTCAAAAGGGTAATATTTTATAATACTCATCCATATAAAGGAATATTTTTTCCTAGACCAATTCCTAAATCTACCACTAGAAGAAGATATTTGTTGAATCCTTTCATAGCCATGACAACCCCTAGAGCTTTCCCTTTTGTGGCTTTTAATGGCTAAAGTCCTTTAGACCTACAATAATATGATCATATTCTAGTAGCATCTCTTAAAATTATCCTCTATTTCATAGGAGACCAATCTACAACCCCTTTTGAGCACCTCATGGACATTCCCAATTTTTTCAATATTCATAATATCAATGAGGAAAATGTGGCTATTAGGTCATTAGCCATCTCTTTCAAAGGTAAAGCCTTGGAATAGTATAGAAGCCTTTCTACCAACTATATCACATCATGGGATGATTTAGGGTATGCATTATGAAAGATATTTGAAGACAAAAGTGACCATTTATCACTTATAAAGCAGCTAACCACAATCAAGAGTCTCCTCATGAGGTTATGCAAGATTTCAACATAATATTTCAAAATACCTTAGACAAAATCCAATATCTATTAGGCCTACCCCAAACTTTGTTTTCCTTTATTATTTGAAATCCCTCAATAGTGATATTACAGTAATGATTCAGTCTATGGGAGGGAACACACTACCAAATGCTTATGAGGTGGTAATCAGAGAAGAAAATTGTCTAGTACAAGTTAACAAGTTTGCACCTAGACGATCAATGACTTTATTCCCTAAAATTTGACCATCTCTTATTTATATTCCTCCCCTTGCTACCATTGCTCCTATGCCAACACTTATTTCCATACCTACACTAAATCAAGAAAAATCTTCCACTAGTCAATCTAGTGACTCCCATGAACATAATAACTTTCAAGAGCTTAAGAGCATGTTCCAATCCTTGGTAAATGAGCTAGTGAATGTTAAGAGGAAATAAGCCCTTTTCAATAGGCCTTATCAAGATTCATATTAGCCTCAACAATAATCCTATCAAGTAAATAGGCCACCCTACAAAGGAAATTTCCAAAGTCAAGGCCAAAGGCAAGGGTAGCTTAACTATGTTAGGTTAAATAATTATAATCCCAATACTACAAGAAACTCTACTACATTGGTCCCTACTCAGAAAAACATTTCTCAAGAAGTTGAAGGTACTATGCCTTAGAATAAATATTTTAACCAATCCATTATCCCAAACATGAGTTCAATTAGGCTTTTAATGAGTAAGGGCATCAAGGTGCTAGTTATGGATATAATCAAGCTCTTATGGCTCAGATTGTAGAGGTCCCCATGATGAAAAACTAGAAGATCCTCAATAAGGATAAGGTTCTAATTAGGGACCAAGCCAATTAGATTATACAATGGTAAATTATGAGCAAGAATAATGTTATGCATCCAATCAATAGGCTAGTTCTAGCCAAGCATATGTTATAGTAGCAACTAATACAAGATTAAAAATAAGGAATATAGATGATAACCAAGAGGTATTAAAAGATATTCCTACCATTACTCCTTTACTATCAAAGCCAAAATAACCTACTATTGCTCCAAAGGTTCTAATAGCTCCAAAGAATTAGAATCAAGGAAATGTATTTATGCCCCAAAACTCATAAGTTCAAAGTATGGTTTTGCCTCCCAAATCAGAAGCAAAATTTGGTTGTTTACCCACCAACATTGTGGAACAAATGAAGAAATATAATGTGAGTGTTCTAATTTGGGACATGTTTTCTATGTTTGGTCAGGTAGACGTCCTTCAAGAAGGTTTAGCAAAGATCAATGTTGTAGACAATCCACTAAGCAAAGAGAATGTAGTTCTCACCAATGCAACCAAAGGACCTAATGAAGGGCATTTAAATAAGGTTGTTAAGCCTCCCCCCTTCTACATTTGTGTAATCATTGGTGACTCCTTAGTATATAATTGTATGGTAAATAGTAGAGAAATCACCACAATGATGCCAAAATCAATATCAGATCAACTTGGTTTGAAGTATAAACCCTAATCTAAAGGAGTTATGTAATTTTATGGATCTTCCACCAAACTAGCTAGCATCATCAAAGGATTGAAATTGGCCCTACATGTTTATCTTAGTGTCTTAGTGGCTCAAAATGTGTTGATTCTATATGTGCCTCCTCATTTTTCACTATGCTTATTTAGGGATTTCAAAACAAAAATTGGAGGTTATCTAGCAATAGATTGGTCCTACATGGCTTTTAGAACAAGGTATGGAACAAAAGTATCCATCAAGGTTGAGCCTATTTCATAATTTTACATTGAACCTTATGGGCTAGGTAGCATAAACATCAACTATACCATTCTTGATGATGATGAATTCATGGTTGGTCAAGAGCTAAACACTCATTATGAGGAGATACCTGATATGTTCTTGGATGAGTTATACAGTGACAATCAGTTAATTAAATATTTACAAGGTATTGAATAAAAGGACATGGGTGTCTATTATTTACATGAGGAAATTGAATCCATGTCATCCCTCACTAGGTCACAAAAATATGCTAGTGGTCTATGGAAACTATTCTTTGATGGATCAAGGAGTAAACATGGGACAAGAGCAAGTCATGGTATGAGGGTCTTGTACAAGATACTGTTATTTATATTCCTCCCCTTGCTACAATTCCTCTTATAGTTTCTAATTTAGTTGTTCTTGTAATGCATCAAAGTATGAGGATCTTGTCCATGGCCTTCAATGGGCTAGTAAGAGAGGTATCAATTAGTTACAAGCATATGGGGATAGTGAGTTGATAGTGCATCAAGTTAGAGGCCAGAATATCACCAAGAATCCCTTGATGAAATCCTATAAACATAGAGTGTGGGACCTAATTGAGGACTTTAAGGCCTTCAACATCTAAGTAGTGCCAAGAAACTAGAATCATCATGTTGATAAGTTATCAGTTGAGGGATCTTGATTTTACCTCCTAGACAAATTGAAAAGGTCTAAAGTATAGCCACATGTTAAATTTGTAGTAATACCATCAGTTCTAGACAATAGATCTCATTGGTAGGTCTTTGATAATGAAAAATAGATTGCTTATTTCTTGTAGCAAGAAGAGTTTTCCTCATTGAACCAAGATAAATTTCAACATCAGTATGAGGATCAAATTATTCAATTAAAATCTAATAATATTCCTAAAGGGATGGTCACCCTAGAATGTATTTTCCATGAGGGAGATCATATGAAGAGAGACAAAGTAGTGATGTTAACCAATCAAGAGAACTATGAAAGATTTCATATCCTTAAAGACAAGCTTCTAAAGCTTGGAAAGGTAACCACTAAAGTTGAAAAGCATGATTTCATTGAGCTTTGTAGAGAATATGTAAACATATTTACTTGAAAATATAATGACCTTAGATGTTTTGATCCCAAGCTAGCCCAACACACTATAGAACTGAAGGCTAATATAAACCCTATCAAGTAGATGCAAAACCCTATCAACTCAAAAATTGAAGATCTTATGAGGAAAGAATTGACCAAATTGATTGAATCCAAGATCATATTTCCCATTAAGTGCCCATTATGGGCAGTCAATTTAGTGCCTGTAAGGAAGAAGAATGGAGACATTAGATTATGTGTTGACTTCAAGGATTTGAATAGGGTCTCTTTGAAAGATCACTATCCTTTACCATCCATGGATAATATCCTTTAGATAGTTGTTGGTTCAAAATTCTTCTCTCTTTTGGATGGGTATTCAAGATAAAACCAAGTGTTGGTAAGAGAAGAAGATCAATATAAGACTACCTTTACCACAAAATGGATCACATATGCTTATTAAAAGATGCCTTTTAGCTTATCAAATGTAGGGGAAACTTTCAAAATAGAAATAGACATGGGTTTCCAAGGATTATTAAATCAGATGGTGCTTGTCAACTTGGATGACATCACATTTTTATCCAAGAATTCTAGTGAGCACATAGATCACCTAAGATTGATCTTTGAGAGATGCAGAGAATATGGGATCTCATTGAATCCCAATAAATATGTGTTTGTTGTTCATGAAGGCAAACTTTTGGGACATATCATCTCAAAGTAGGGATTATCCATTAACACTAATAGAATTAGTGCCATCTTGGCATTATCTTTACCTAAGCACAAGAAAGTAATCTAGAGCTTCTTTAGGAAAATAAACTTTATAAGGAGGTTTATACCTAGTTTTCCCAGCCTGGTCAAACCCATCATTATCATGCTAAAGAAGAACCAATTTTTCACCTAGTCAAATGAAGGTAAAGTAACATTTGAGGTTATGAAGCAAGCCAGTACCCAAGTACCCTCACTCATGAATCTTGAGTTTTCAAAATATTTCATATTATACACCTTTGCCAATGTTGAAAATATATCATCTATGTTGATGCAAAATAATGGTGAAGGACTTGAGTAACCAATTGCTTTTTTAAGATAAGGGCTTTAGGGATATGAGGTAAGATATACTTTCATATAAAATTAGGTGATTAAAACTTTGAGAAGCCTTAAGAAGTTTAGATCAATGTTATCCAATAGCAGTATTCACCTTATGTTGACTCATTCTAGAGTGAGGGACTTCCTCATTATAAGGACTTGAATGAGAAGAGGTCTAGTTGGATTACCAAAGTCATGGAGTATGAAATGGAGATAAAAGTCAATAAGCTAGTAAGAGGTAAAGGCTTATGTGAGTATATGGTTGATGACTTCCATGAAGATAAATAAGTTATCTTGGTTACACAAGACAACTCACAAATAGGTACATCCCCACCTCACACTATTTATCTCCAGGATATGACACATTTCTTGATGACAGGTGAATGCCCCCAACGTATGGAGAGAGAAAAGAGAAGGTATTTTAGACTTTAGTCCCTAACTTATTCATTAGTTAATGGGGTTTTATTTAGAAAAGACCTAAATGGAGTTATTTTTAGATGTATAAATAATAATTAAATGACAAATCTCTCAGAGCAATTTAATGATGGGCCTATGGGAGGCCATTTTTCTCCAAGGACTATAGTAGTAAAAGTAATGAGAGTTGGTTATTATTGGCTCAACATTTTCAAAGATGCTTATGCATCAGTCAAAAAATGTCATAAGTGTGCTCTATTTATAGGAAAACAAATATCGTTATCCCTTCTTCTAAATCCAATTTAGGTGTAGCATTCCTTCATACAATGGGGTTTGGAATTTATAGGAATGATCAATCCACCTTCTAGTATAGGACATAAATGGATGCTCACTACTACTAATTACTTCACCAAGTGGGTGAAGGTAATTTCCCTTAAATAAATAAATGAAATAATAGTCTTGGACTTATATAATAGCATAGTAACTAGGTTTGGTGTACCAACCATAATAATTTTAGATAATTCCTTAGCATTTATTGGCATGAAGATAAGTGAATGGGCACTTCAATTGGGCATATACCATAGTAATTCCTCAAAATACTACCCCCAAGGAAATGGACTACTAGATTCAACTAACAATAAAATGATAAGGATTATCAAGAGGACTATGGAAGAAAACCAGAGAGTATGGCATACAAAGTTAAGGATAGCCTTATGTGTTGATAGAGTGACTCCTAAAGTTTCCATTAACAATTCACCATGTGTCCTTATATATGGAAGGGAATCAAAGTTTAACATTTCTCTTGAATTACCTACCTTATAATTATCCTATCATCTTGATCTGGTAGAGAGTGAGCCTATGAGTGTGAGGATGATAGGGTTCATGGAGCTAAAAGAAACTAAGACCTTGCAATGAAGACACTAGAGTTACATGAAGCTCAAGTAAATAAATCCTTTTAAAAGAGATCCATAGTAAGGGACTTCAAATACAAGGATCTAATCCTCAATTGGGATTCAAATAAGGCCAAACCAGATAACCATACCAATTTTGATAGCTTATGGAGTGGCCCTTATTTGTTCCATGAGTGTAAACAACATAATGCTTTTCAGCTTGCCTAACTAGATGAAGAGTTATTACCCATCCTAGTCAATGGTATTCATTTAAATCCTTGATATTAGAATAATTTTGAAACCATTGTATAGTATTGTACATATTAGAGTATATTTTCATGTTTTCCTCTAAGTGCCTTGTACACATTCTTTTCAATTGTGTGTTTCCATTTTAATAAGTGCCTTGGGCATAGTTATTGTTATGTTTCCTTTTGGTCCTTATTGTTTCAAGAGGAAGTTTTTATTGAGAGGATCACCCTTTTTTTTAGTCTCATATTAGCTATAAAAGAAGGACTTGAATCCATATGCACAATGGATCAAACAAGGCTACTAGTCTCTTGCATAGCAAGCATGTAATTCCAAGATGTTGCCAAAAATGTTAGCCACTTTTAGCCCACATACAAAGATTTTAATCGAGATAGATCATTTAATCAGAGTTCCTATTAAGGAAATGAGAAAATCACATGAAATTTTCAAAGCTTTGAAATACTTTAAGCAATCTTAAAGTGTAATTTATTGATGTTTGCAAAGCAAGCCCTGAAATAATTTTAGAATTGCAAGACAAAGGATCCAAAAAGTTTCCATGGTGTTCATGGAATTAAATGAGCATGAATCAATTTTTTTCAAAGTCTCATTAGTTCCTCATACCTTTAAAGGGAGAAATATGATTTTCAAAAGCCTAGAGAAGCTAGACCATCATAACACATCACATAGGAATGAACAGGTTAGTATGGTTGTGCATTTTATAAATACACTTGGAAAGACTAAAAATGAAAAAGGATCACATGGATATTATCTTTTCATGCCAAGATCATCTTCTATAAATTTAGAGTCTTGATGAGTATTCTATCTCAAGATATAAGCCCTCAAAGTTAAATTATTAGAATGGGACGTCCATGGAGACATTGAATTTAACCCACAATAAGTAGCTATTTTAATTTAAATAATTGAAAGGATCCTTAGGAAAAAATTGGAGCTAAAAAGTGTCATGATCTTGGATGCTTGAATCAAGATCAATGGTGTATGGTGATTAATGAAGTCATTGGGTCATGTTGGCCATTTTTTGGCCCACATACCAAGCTTATGCCCAGATGAATAAGCTAAGTAGGATTCTAAATCTTGAAATTCAAACAAAAGTTTCATGAAAAAGTCTATAATGGCTTATAAACCTTGTAAAATCTAAGTATAAAGCCTTTTGGGCTAAGTCTTTGATTTGGAATTCTTTCAGCCTTTTCATTGCTAAGATAGTTTATTTTGGGACCCTTTTTTTTGGCTAAGTGTTGAATTATTTTGGACAAGTTGTCCAACAATTTTTTTTTCAAGGGATAATTCTTTCAAATAAAATGTTTGAAGAAAAAGACAAAGATTGAATTCTTTCAGAGAAATTATTCCACAACAATTTCCCCAAAGACCTATTTCTTTTGAGAGATTTGTTTCAGGTCTTTTGGGTTAAGTATCAGGAATTGTTTCAAACATTTTGTCTAAAATAAAAGTCCCAAAGGATTTTTCTCTCAGAAAGTGTACCAGGTAAAAGTTTATAAGGATATATTTTTCAAAGCAAAGTGCCTAAGACAATATTCTTGAAGGATTTTCTCAAGAAAATGGTTTGATACAAAAAAACCAAGGGCACTTTTCTCAGTAAATGGGGGCACTTGAAAATTTGATGGTCCATTTCAAAAAATCTAAAGGGTTCTTTCCTTTCATAAAGGGGACTTCTTGAGGAGAAAAATTCTTTGAGAAAAAATTCAAGGGGATTCCTTTAGAAAAATGCCTTCAGGAAAAAGACCATGAAAAGATGTTTGCAGAAGGACCAAAGGACTTTTAAAAAGTCGAGAGAAAAAGGTCTGAAGGAATTTCTTTCAGAGAAAAGGCTGAAAATAAAATGTCTGTGAAAATAGGCACAAGGAAAAAGTCCACAAAAAATCTTGAACAAAACCCAAAGAAATTTGGCCCAAAGGAATTAATTTAGGAAAAGTGTTTGAGGGAAATAATGCCAAAGAAAATGGCCAAAATAAGTTATCTAAAGGAATTGGTGATGAGCTCACAGACATCAAATTTAGCCCCTATAAGTAGTCATTGGCATTTAAAGAGATCCAAAGTGTTCATCTAGATTGTCATGATCTTGACACTTTCAAGATCTTGTAATAAAAGATAAATGGTGTGAGTGTAAGTCAAAGCATCAATGGATCCCATGGACCAATAGATTTCAATCGAGTAGATTATGATCTATAGCCTACATTCAATTGGATCCTAGATTTGATGGTACATGATGGTCAAAATGATAAAGAAGCTCAAGTAAACCCCAAGTGTTGCTAGTAAGGCTCCATAGAGGGAAAAATAGGCCCTTTTAGACCTAATAAAGATCAAAATAATCTATGTAATCTATAGACTTTCATCGACATAAATGGATATAGGAAAAATAATGTCCTTGGATTGGTTTTTCATTTATATAAAAGATTTGAGCTAGGTTTCAAAGAAGGATCTAGTGTATGTAATTAATGGAGAGGTTCTCATCTTTTAACATGGCCATCATCTCTAACAAATAACTACTCAACATAGAAGTAGCATGGCTCAGTCTAAATTCAAATATATGGGGATTTCATCCTTATACATGTAGTACATGCAAAGTGAAGGATCATTCCAAGTTTTAAATGCAAATGATCAAATCATTTTCACTAGGTGGGGACATGCAAATACATGTGACATGGCTCTCTCAGCTCCAAAAAGGGGAGACTTAAATACATGAAGAGCTTGAAGATATTTGTGGTGATCTTAGGTGGTTCATCTCATGATCAAGGTAGTTGCATGCTTTGAATGCAAAATACCTCAAGGGAAATAGTCATGGTTGCATCCATTTATGACTACCTCTCCATTTTATCATACAAACCCCCTCCTCTCTCATCCTTTTATACTATATATAGGGGATTTTGAATCTAAAAATAGATCCTTCGATTGGTGATAGAGTTACTCTGTCAAAATTACCTTGTAACACTCTGTTGAAGCAATAAGATAAACTTTTTGATTCTATTTTGGGGAGAAGTGTGCATTATTGGGGTTTTAAATTATAGAATGTATGTCTCTTTTCATCATTTTTGAATCCTTCACATACCTTTCTTCAATTATCTTGGTCCCTTGTAGGTTATGTGGAGTGTTAGACATTGGTGCCTTCTTAAAGTGTCACAAGTTTATAGTGTCTCATATAGACCTATTTCTTTCTATCCTTTAAATTATAGGGTTTCCATTCAACCTCCATATAAAATACTTATGCTTGTGGCCTTGAGATAGGATCAAATTAATCTTTGTCTTGATTAAATCCATTATTAGTCATTAAGGCTTCCAATCTAAAAGTGGATCATTCCATATTTGGTGTATCACCATCCTTAGCTTAGATTTCCCTTTCATGTTATCTTTCTCTCCATTTTCCTTATTCAGTATTAGATTCTAGTGTGGGAAACAAGCCAAAGTGAATCGTCTAAGGAGCTAGCCTCATTAAAAATCCTAGAGATTCAACCTCACTATAAGATACCCACAGCCTAAGGTTGTTCCAATATTATAGTTTCGAGTGAGAGAGCCTGAAAAAATCTCCCACAAGGGTGAAATTATAGCCCATAATAGTTTTTGGCATGCTTGGTGGGACTAATTTTGAGGAATATTGGTCAAGTTTGATGTTGGTTTAATCAATTTTTAGTGGTTATAGCTTTCATCTTTCAATATCTGGTGGCAGAATAGTAAGTATCTTTCATGCTAAAAGTGACTACAATATTAGCTTCTATAGGTATTCCTTTTGAGTTTGTTGAACTCCCCTTAAATTTATCCAAAAGGTTAAGGTTCACCAATACTCTACCATACATAAGGAAACCTTTTCCTAACCCAATCTCAAGACCTACCCTTGCAAGAAACCTCTTGATAGATCCCCCTATTACCATGATTCCCCAAAGATTTTTTGTAGGCTTCAGTGGCCAAATTCCTTTTAATCTACTACAATATGATCTTATGCCAGTTGCAACTCTCAAAATCATACCATATTTTATAGGATACCAAGCCATAACCCTTGCTGAACACATCAATGACATAGATAATTTTTGCAATATCCATAATGTTATTGTAGAAAATATAGCTATTAGATTATTAGTTGTATCCCTTGAGGGAAAAGCTTTAGACTCATATAGAGGCTTAGCTCCTAATTCTATTCCATCATGTAATCAGCTAAAAATGGCCTTGTGTAATAGATTTATAGACAAGAGTGACCATTTGTCACTAGTAGAATAACTTACCACAATCAAGAGAGCCCCCCATGAAGTCATGCAAGACTTTAACATAATAATCCAAAAATCTTGGGACAAAATTATAGCCTCTGTTAGACCATCCCCTAACTTTGTATTCCTATACTACTTGAAGGCTCTAAATAGTGATATAGTTATAATGATCCAATATATGAGAGGAGACATATTGCCAGATGCTTATGAGGTGGCTATTAAAGTAGAAAATTGCCTAGTTCAAGATGGAAAGCTTACTTCTAGACCCCTAATGCCTCTTTTCCCTAAAATTATACCATCCTCTATTATTATTCCCCCACTTTATGTTATTCTTCTAACTCTAAAAATTGTTGTTATAGCTTCACCTACGCAAAAAAAAGCCTCCACTAGCAGATCAAGTTATTCCCAAGAGCAAAAAATCTACCTAGAACTTAAGAACATTCTCCAATCCTTGGGAAATGATGTATTAAATGTTAAAAGGTAGAAAGCTCAATTCAATAAACCTTATCAAGCTCCATATCAAACTTAATAGTATTCTTATCAAGCAAATAGACCACCCTTCAAGGGAAATTTCTAAAACCAAAATTTTGAGCAAGGGCAAGGACAACCTAACTTTAATAAGCAAACCAGCTATAACCTAAATGTCATAGGCCCTTCCAAATCCTTTGTTCCTATTCAAAATAACATGGGTCAAAAATTTAAAAGGACCATACCTTGGGATTAATTTTTTGGGCAATTCATTATCCCAACTAATGGTTTTAACTAAGAATTCAATGACTAATGGTATCAAGTTGTTGCTTATCAATACAATCAATCTTTAATGGCTCAAAACACAAAGATCCCCATGATGAAAAAACTAGGATAGTCTCTATAAGACCAAGGATCTAATAGGTACCAAACTAGTCAGATGCTATAATGGTCATTAGTGAGCAAGAAGAGTGATATTCACTCAATCAGTAGGCTAGTTCTAGCGAAGCATACATTCTAGTGGTAACTAATACAAGGTTCAAAATAAGGAATATGGATGGTAATAAAGAGGTGGTCAAAGATCCTCTTATTGTTACACCATTACTATCATTGGTAAGTGGACCTACTACTACTCCAAAGGTTTCAATATCTCTAAAGAATCAGAATTAAGGGACCCATTTTGATCCATAAAACTTACAAATTTAACAAACAATAGTAGTGGCCCCCAAAACATAGGCAAAGGTTAGTGGTCCACCAATCAACATTATTGAGAAAATGAATAAATCTAGTGTCAGTGTACTGATGTGGGACATGCTTTCCATGATCGATCAAGTGGATATCCTTTATGAATGTTTGTCCAAGATAGGTGTTACAACAACTACAGGAAAACAACCAAGAGAAAAATTGAGGTCCTTACCAATGCAACCCAAGGTCCTATGGGAGAAGAATCAAGTAAGGTGGTCAAACCTCATCCATTATACATTTCATTAATCATTGATGACTCCTTGGTACATAAATGCATGGTAGATAGTGGAGTAAGTATTTTAGTAATGTCAAAGTCAATAGCAAACTAGCTTGGTTTAAAGTATGAACCTCAATTTAAGAAATTTTTACAACTTGATGGATCTTCCACTAAACTAGATGGTATTATCATAGGTATTAACTTTCCCCTGCAAGCTTGTCCTAGTGTTTTAGTGGCTCAAGATGTGTTGATTCTAGAGGTGCCTCCTCATTTTTCTTTGTGTTTATCTAGAGAATTCATAGTAAAAATAGGAGGCTATCTTACAGCAAATTGGTCATACATGGAATTCAAAACAAGGTATGGGACTAAGGTATCAATCAAGGCTAATTCCATGGCACAATTTCACATTGAGCCTCATCAATTAGATAACATAAACATCAATTATACTATCCTTAATGAGGATGAATTTATAATTGGTCAAGAACTGTATACTTATCCTGAGGAGATTCCAAACTTATTCTTGGATGAGCTATGGGGGGATAATAAATTTCTCAACCCTTTGGAAGGTTTTGAAGAAAGAGACATGGGTGTCTATTTACTATATGAAGAAAATCAACTCATGCCTTCCATCATTGGACTTAAAGAAGACCTCAATGGTATGTGAAAGTTGTTTTTTGATGGATCAAGGAGCAAAAATGGAGTAAGTGCATGGGAAATGTTGGTTTCCCCTTCAGATGATAATTATTTCTCTTCTTATAGGTTCCATTTTAGTTAATCCTCTAATACAGTAGAGTATGAAGGCCTAATCCATGGCCTCCAATGGGCCAGTAAGAGTGGAATCAAGCAGTTGTAAGCATATGGAGATAGTGAGATTATAGTGAACCAAATTAGGGGCCTAAACATTATGAATAATCATTTGATGAGGTCCTACAAAAATAGAGTATGGGACCTAATTGAATATTTTATAGCCTTTAACATTCAAGCTGTGCCAAAGAACCAGAATCAATATGCTGACAAGTTGGTAGTTTTGGGAGCCCAATTTGATATTCCAAGTAAGCTAAAAGAGGCCAAGGTTCAACCATATGTTAAGGTGGTGGTGAGGCCATTAGTACTAGATAATGAAGCCCACCAGTAGGTCTTCAAAAATGACAAATAAATTACTTATTTCTTGTAGCAGGAAGCAAAGTTTTCCTCAATGAACCAAGGTAAATTTCAACATCAGTATGAGGATCAAAATTTTTAACTAAATTCTGACAAACTTCCTAAAAGGATGGTCACCCTTGAAAGTCTTTTCCATGAGGGAGACCATATGAGGAAAGACAAGGTAGTGATGTCAACTAATGAAGAGAACTATGAAAGAGTCCTTATTTTCAAGGACAAGCTCCTCAAGCTTGGGAAGGTAAGCAATGAGGTAGAAAGGCATGATTTCATTGAACTTTGTAAGGAATATTTAGAAAGACATCTTTGCTTGGGAATATTATGACCTGAAAGGTTTTGATCCAAATTTAGCCCAACATACTATATAACTAGAGGCTAATGCTAAGCTTGTGAGGCAAAAATAAAGGCCCATTAACCCCAAAATAGAAGAGATTATGAGGAAAGAGTTGAACAAGTTAATTGAATCCAAGATCATCTTTCCCATTAAGCACTCATCATGGGTATCCAATTTGGTGCTTGTAAAGAAAAAGAGTGGGGATATTAGGTTGTGTGTTGACTTTAGAGATCTGAATAGGGTCTTCTTGAAGGACCATTACCCTCTACCATCCATGGAGTAGCTTCTTCAAATAGTTACAAGTTCAGAATGTTTTTTTCTTTTGGATAGATATTCAAGTTACAACCAAGTATTATTAAAGAAAGAAGATCAGTACAAGACTACTTTCACCACCAAATGAGGCTTGTATGCATACCAAAAGATGCCTTTTCGCTTATCAAATGCTAGGGTAACTTTCCAAAGAGCCATGGACATGGCTTTCTAAGGATTGCTAAATCAAATGGTCCTTATCTATTTGGATGACATAATAGTTTTATTCAAGGATGCCAATGAACAAATGGACCACCTAAAGTTGTTCTTTGATAGATGTAGAGAGTATGGGATCTCTTTGAATCCCAAGAAGTGTGTGTTTGTTGTGCATGAAGGTAATTTTTTGGGTCACATTATTTCAAAATAAGGGTTGTCTATTGATCCTAATAGAATAACTGCCATTTTGGCCTTATCCTTACCCAAGCATAAGAAAGGAATCTAGAGTTTCCTTAGGAAAATAAACTTCATGAGAAGGTTTATACCTAATTTTTCAAACTTGTTCAAACCCATCACTACCATGATTAAGAAGAACCAAGTGTTCACCTGGTCAAATGAAGGTAAATCAACATTTAAGGCTATCAAATAGGCCATTACCCAAGCACCCACACTCATGAATCCTAACTTCACAACTGATTTCATATAGTATGCCTTTACCAATATTGACAATATATCAGCTATCTTAATGTAAAATAATGGTGAAAGACTTGAGTAGCTAATAGCATTTTTCAGTCAGGGGCTTGAGGGGTATGAGGTGAGGTATACTTTCATAGAAAAACAAGTCCTTTTAGTGGTAAGAAGCCTTAAAATTTTCAATCAAATGCTCTCCAATAGAAAAATATATCTTATGGTGTCTCATCTTAGAGTGAGAGACTTTCTTATTAACAAAGACTTGAATGAAAAGAGAACTAGTTAGATTACCAAGGTCATAGAGTATGACATGGAGATCAAGGTCACTAAACTAGTAAGAGGTAAAGGATTGTGTGAGCATATGGTTTTTGACCTTAATGAGGAAAAATAATTTTCCATGGTGATACAAGACAACTCATAGGTGGAGGCACCTCTACTTCATAAGAGTTGGCTCCATGATATGACACATTTTTTGCTAATAGGAGAATGCCCTCAAGGTCTAGATAAGGCAAAAATAAGGTATTTCAGACTTCAATCCATACCTTATGCATTAGTATATGGTATGATTTTTATAAGAGACCTAAATGGGTTACTCCTTAGGTGCATAGATAATGACCAGGTGACCAAGCTTTTGGAGCAATTCCATGATGGACCTGTAAGAGGTCATTTTTCACTTAGAACCATAACAAGAAAGATAATGAGGGTTGGTTATTACTAGACCAACATCTTCAAAGATGCATATGCATGGGTAATAAAGTGTCAAAAGTGTGATTTATTTTTGGGTAAGCAAAGATTGGTATCCCTTCCTCTTGACCCAATTCAGGTAGAGCAACCCTTCATGCAATGGGGGCTAGATTTCATAGGAATGATCAACCCTCCATCAAGTGTAGGGCATAGATGGGTGATTACTAAAACTGAATACTTCACCAGGTGGGTGGAAGCCATTATGTTGAAAGAAGCTAATGAAGGTGCAGTCTTAGACTTCTATGATAACATTATCACCAAGTTTGGTGTTCCATCTACTATCATTTTTGATAATGTATTAGCATTCCTTGGTCTAAAAATGAGTGAATGGGATCTCAATATGGGCATCTACCTCAGAACCTCTTCCAACTATTATCATCAAGGAAATGGATTGGTTGAGTCCACCAATAAAAATTTGCTAAGAATCATCAGGAGAACTATGAAAGAGAATCAGAGGACATGGCACACTAAATTAAAAATAGTCTTATGGGCTGATAGGGTGAATCCTAAAGATGCCATTAGCAATTATCTCTATGTCTTAGTATATGGAAGGGAGGCCAAGTTTCCCATTTCTCTTGATCTACCTAAATTATAACTAGCCCATTAGTTGGAGTTGATGGAAGATGATCCCATGCATGTGAGACTGGCAGAACTCATGGAGCTTGAAGAAACAAGAGACATTGTAATGAAAACACTAGAATCACATCAATCTCAAGTCAAGAAATCCTTTGATAAGAGATCCATAGCAAGGGACTTAAAGGAATGGGATCTAGTCTTCAAGTGGGATTCAAACAAGGCCAAGCTAGGCAACCATACCAAATTTGATAGCTTGTGGAGTGGTCCTTATTTGATCTATGGATGCAAATAGCATAATGCTTTTAGCTGGCCTAACTAGATGGAGAGGTACTACCCATCCCAGTTAATGGGATTCATCTGAATCCTTGCTGTTAGAAGATTTTGTAGCCATATTATATATTGTACTTTTTGTATAGTTTTTCATGTTTTCTCCTAAGTGCCTTATGCACATCTTTTTAATTGTGTGTTTCTCTTCCCTAAGTGCCTTGGGAAAATGTTTGTTTTATTCTTGTTGTCCTTATTGCTTCAAGAGGAAGTTCCAAAAAGGATTAGCCTTGTATCTAGTTTTAAACCAGATTAATTATAGAGGCTAATGACTCCATGCCCAATGGGCTAGACAAGGCAAGTGGTCTAGATTCTCAAGCATAACAAGCATGCTTCCCTGAGAGTCACCAAAGATTTTGGCCATTTTTTAGCCCACATATTAAGCTTATGCTCAGATGAATAAGCTAAGAAGGATCCTAAATCTTGAAATTCAAACAATAATTTTGTGAACAAGTATGAAAGGGGTTACAAATATTAGAAAAGCTAAGTACAAAGCCTTTTGGGCTAGGTATTTACTTGGGAATTCTTTGATCCTTTTCATTGCTAAGATAGTTTCTTTCAAGACCCTTTTTTTGGCAAAGTGTTGAATTCTTTCATACAAGTTTTCCAAGACAAAAATTTTGAAGGATAATTCTTTCAAATAAAATGTCTAAAGAAAAAGATAAAGACTGAATTCTTTTGGAGAAATTATTCCACAACAATTTCCCCAAAGACCTATTTATTTTGAGAGATTTGTTTTGGGTCTTTTGGGATAAGTATCAAGAATTGTTTCAAAAAAATTGTCTAAAAAAAAGGCCTGAAGGATTTTCTCTCAAAAAGTGTACCAGGCAAAAATTTTGAAGGATATATTTTTCAAAGTGAAGTGCCCAAGACAATTTTCCTAAAGGGATTTTCTTGGGAAAATGGTCTGATATAAAAAAACCAAGGGCACTTTTCTTGGTAAAAGGGGGCACTTGCAAATCTGATGCTCTATTTCAAAAAATTTGAAGGGTTCTTTCCTTTAAGAAAGGAGACTTCTTGAGGATAAAAAGGCTGTAGGAAAAAATTTGAGGGAATTCCTTTGAAAAAGGGCCTTCAAGAAAAAGACCGTGAAAAGACATTTGCAAAAGCACCAAAGGACTTTTAAAAAGTTGAGAGAAAAAGGTTAGAAGTAATTCCTTAGAGAGAAAAGGCTAAAAATAAAATGTTTGTAGAAATAGGCACAAGGCAAAAGTCCACAGAAAATCCTAAACAAAACCCAAAGAAATTTGGCCTAAAGGAATTAGTTTAGGAAAAGTGTCTAAGGGAAATAATGCCAAATAAAATGGCTAAAACAAGTCATCCAAATGAATTGGTGGTGAGCTCGTAGACATCAAGTTCAACCCCTATAAGTAACCATTGGCATTTAAAGAGATAAAAAGGGTTCATCTAGATTGCCATGATCTTGACTCTTGTCAAGATCTTACAATAAAATATCAATGGTTCAAGTGCAAGTCCAAGTGTCAATGGATCCCATAGACCAATAGCATTCAATAAAGTGGATTATGATATGCAGCTCATATTCAATTAGATCCTAGATCTGATGGTGTGTGATGGTCAAAATGACAAAGAAACTCAAGCAGGCCCAGGTTGGACCAAATGTATTAAAAGGGCCAAGTGTTGCTAGTAAGGCTCCATAGAGGGATAAATAGGCCCTTTTAGACCTAATAAATATCAAAATAAGCTATGTAATCTATAGAATTGCATCGAGATAAATGGATATAGTAAAACCAATGTCCTTAGATTAGTTTTCTATTTATAGAAAAGATTTGACCCAAGTTTCAAAGTAGGAACTAGTGTATGCAATTAATGGAGAGATTCCCATCTTTCGACATGGCCATCATCTTTAACAAATATCCACTCAACATAGAAGCAACATGGCTCAGTCTAGATTCAAAGATATGGGGATTTCATCCTTATACATGCATTACATGCAAAGTGAAGGAGCATGCCAAGTTTTAAATGAAACAGATTAAATCATTTACATTAGGTAGGGACATGCAGCTACTCATGACATGGCTCTCTCAACTCTAAAAATGGAAGAGTTGAATGCATGAAGGGCTTGAAGAGATTTGTGGTGATCTTAGGTGGTTCATCTCATGATCAAGGTAGCTTCATGATTTGAATGCAAAAGACCTCAAGCATAACATTCATGGTTATAGCCATCTATGACCCCCCTCTCCAATTTATCATGCAATCCCCCTCCTCTCTAATCCCTTTCTACTATATATAGGGGATTTTGAGTATAAAAATAGATCCCTTGACTGGTGATAGAGTTACTCTATCAAAATCATTGTAACACTCTCTTGAAGCAACAAGATAAAATTTCTAATTCTAGTTTGGAGTGAAGTGTGCATTATTGATGTTTTAGCTTACAAAATGTATGTCTCTTTTCATCATCTATGAATCCTCCATGCACCTTTCTTTGTGAAGTGCTAGAAATTGGTGCCTTTTTGAAGTGTCACAAGTTTATAGTGTCTCATATAGACCTATTTCTTTCTATCCTTTAAATTATAGGGTTTCCCTTTGACCTCCATAAAAAATACTTATGCTTGTGGCCTTGAGATAGGATCAAATTAGTTTGTGTCTTGGTTAAATTCATTATTAGTCATTAAGGCTTCTAGGCTAAAAGTGGATCATTTCATATTTGGTGCATCACCATCCTTAGCTTAGATTTCTATTTCATGTTATCTTTCTCTCCCTTTTCCTTAGTCAGTAGTAGTTTCTAGTGTGGGAAACAAGACAAAGTGAAGCATCTAAGGAGTTAGGATCATTAAAAATCCTAGATTTTCAACCTCACTACATGATACCCACATCCTAAGGTTGTTCCAATATTATAGTTGGGAGTGAGAGAACCTAAAAAACTCTCCCACAAGGGTGTAATTCTAACCCATAACAAGTCCAGTTAGATCAATGAAGCACATTAAATCATACAAATTAAGATTAGTGATGAGTGAGAGGTCAACAAGTCAATGAATCTGGAAGATGATCATGATCATGCCAAGTGTCATGATAATAGTAAACTCCTAAGAAAATCGATAGTGTGCATTTGAACCATACAAAAGTAAAACAATGGCACAAATCAAAGTCAAAAATTCAATGACTAAAGGATAAATGCAAGGATGTCACATGGTGCAAGCATAAGAACTAGATGAATTCTAACTGTAATACCCATAGAAATAATATAGGGATGAAAAGTGTCATAATCAAGGAGCTCAAATTAAGATCAATAGCTAATAATAAAAGTCAAATCTAGGAGGTTTCAAATGAAGAACAAATGTGACCCAGGTTAAACCAGGGCAAATATTTCAAAGGGGATATGTTTCCATTAGCATTTAATGGAGAACCATTAAGCATGATACATAGTTATATAATCAAGATGGTTAATGATGAAATTTTGTCACCATTAAAGCTCAATATCAACCTCTAGTTCAAAGATTTAGGACATGAAAACTCAATTGTTTGAGGGTTATAATGTCATTTCATGACTATGATCATTGTTATTTAAAAAGGATTTGTGCATATAATGATTTCTTATCTTCCATAAAATTCAAAGATAGAATAGGTTCATTTAAACCTAATATAGTTCAAGAATAAAGCTATGCAGCCTATAGGCTTTTCATTGACATGATAACTATAGGAAGACCAATAAATGGATTGGTTTTCATATATATTAAGACCTATGATCAAATATTGAAGTAGGGGTAGATTTGAATGGATATGAATAAGTGTCTCATATTATACATATCCATGATATCGACAAGTAGGTACCTATAGCAACTCAAAACATAGTCATGAGTCTATTAGATCCATAGATATGAGGATTTTATCCTCATAATCAAGTCAAGTGGAAGATGATATATAATCCCAAGATGGAGATCTAATGATTAGAAGAAGTATTTAGAAAATTTAATATATTTTCAAGGGGGATATAAGGGTTTTTATTCATAGTAGGAGCATGACTCATCATCCTAAACACATTCTTATCTTATAGTATGTTTCTTAGCCAATGAAAGAGTTTGAAAGCTATTAGGAGAAATGAAGTTTAATCTACCTATGATGGATTACACCTAATTGGATCAAAATTTGGTTGAAAATCCATTAAACATTGGTGGGAACTCATTAATTACTCTCTAATGGTGTGTTCTCACTCTTTCTTCCCCTTTCTCTTATATCTATTAGTTTTTATACATTGTAACTCTCTCTCAAATTTTTGACTCTCTAAAGGACTCTCTAATTCTGGAAAGCAAGGGACTCTCATTTTGACTAAGTTTAAACCCTATAAAAAAATTTAATAACTACCTCTTGATGCAATAAGATGGTTTTTACCTATTTATTACCTTTGATTAGTGCTTTCATAAGTTTGTACATGATGACCTCATGAAAGAGATTCTTCATAGGCCATTGTCCTTCTTGCTTATCTCTTTTAAAGTGTTTTCAAGCTATTTTCAGCTCTATATTTTCATTATTTTTCCATTTATGAATGTGTGTGAGTCTTATAATTCATTTTTGCTTCTTTGATTGCTTGGTGAGCCTAGTTCAGGAAATACTTATGCAATTAGCTAGTGCGTGAGGTTATGTGAGCTAATATTATCTTATGTTGATCTAGTGTGTGTTCAAAAATTATATGAGTGTCTCAATTAATTTGGCACATTGCCTTGTTATATTTCTTAGGATCCCTATTTCCCCCTCTCTAACCCTTTTCCAAGCAATAACATTAGTTTAGGTGATCCATCAAAAGGAAGCCAGCCTTCTCCAGAGGTTAAACCTCATCATAGGATACCCATAGATTGAGGTTGTTCCCATTGTGTGACTCAACTATAGAGAGATTAAATAACACTCTCCAAGGGTGAAAATTTATATCACAATGCCAACCATTCTATTTTATAGATATAGGTGTAAAAAAAGAAGAAAAAAATGATGCACCAATGAAGTGAAATTATAAACAATTTCAGATTCCATGAATGGTGATTTAGGAAATATCTATTAGGGATATGTATGCCTAGATAGTAGTAGATAAAATTTTAGAGTGGAGCCAAATGTATCTATGTCATGGCTATAGATGTCTGGTTGGCAACAAAACAATTCTTGAGCCATCCTTAACTAAGCAAAGCATTATTATATAAAATCTAAAGAATGCTTAAGTCATTTCATGTTTTGATGTCTTGAAGTTTTAAATTTATCACTTATAAACCCAAGGTAAATGGTTAAATAACCTAAAATCACACACATGGTATGATTGTCTATAAGATTTAAACACTATTTCAGGCCTATGGACTTTCATTAGTTCTGAAAAGTAGTCTTGATACTAACTAAAGATCATAATGAAATAACTAATTTTTTATTCATCTTTGAATATAATTTCTGGGTTCTAACATTTTTCAATTTTTTCCTATAGAGGTTTCTTAATTTTTCAAAATGCTTAAGATGTGAAGCTTACTGAATCATTTGACTACATATCAATTTGGTTTAATTTACCAATAGTTGTGCTTCTATAGTTCTTGATTAATTATTCATCTTAAAATTCAAATTAATTCTTAGGAATGTTCAAAATTATTACAAGTCTTCCCCAAATATTTATTCAACAACAAATCATTAACCATTGACACTTCAAAAATGTGCAGATAGGCCTTCACTAAGGATGCTCGACTTGTTTTACCAATTGACATGAACACAACAAGATTCATCTAATATTATTAGACTAACCACATATTTTATTTAAAGCATTTACTTACACAATTTTGCTTTAAACTTGTTTCAATTTGCTTAAGATAGGCATTTGACATTTTTTGAAGTCTAACTTAGTTTCTCACTTGGCTTCACAAGATGTCAAAAATAAAGTAGAAATTTATGATGCCTCATGGGACATCAAATTAAATACTGTGACTTAAGAGGATAGGTGTCTAACTCATCAGGCTTCATAATGCCTTCAAGTTTTATCATGTCATGTACAAGACACTTGGAGTAAATCTATGAAGTTTTAAAAATACATGGCACCATTTAGAGATCTTATGAGAACACTAGCCATTATAATTCAAATCCAAGGCTACGTGTCAAGATATTAACCCCCAAGAGCAAGCCCAATTGATCTGAGCCCCATTCATACCCCACACATCTAACTATAATATAAAATCCCACAAGATGTTGTCATGTGTCTCAAATGTAACCAATCCTATCTGAGCATCCCTCTAAAGTGACACATGTCCCATTTGGACTAATCCATGATTGAATCATGTTCACACCACAATACATCCATCTATAACTAATGATATCTTTTAAGGTAGGCATATGGTTACACTCAATCCATCTGATCTAATTTGATAATGTATAGTTATTTGAGGCTCCTCTTGAGAGTGAAACTTGGTAGGAGAAGGAACAAAGGATCTTGAAAGTGATGTGTGTCCATCTTGGACCCTCATGATGATGTCATGTATCATTCACATGAATATTCATCCTAAAATCAACTAGATTCACTCTAAGAGTGATGCATGTCCACCTTAGACTTGCACGATGATGCCACACATCATTCTCATTAAGCTGTGTTTTAAGATCCTCTAGATCATCTCTAAGAGAGACACATGTCTCCACATGAGCTACATTATTAATTATAAGTTATTAATATTTTTATAAGAGCCCTCTAAAGAAGACACTTGGTAAAGGAAAGTTGTGATTGCCTGTAAGAGAGCCACCTTGTAAAGAAGAGCCCTAATTGCTTTAAAAAGTGACATACAACACTCCCACGATAAATAAAAACTAAAAGGCCATCCGAGAGCTTGACATAAATCAAAATATGCCACATGCTAGGGTGTAAATGATTCATTACACTAAGTAGTATTATGAGATCTCATGAGAAATCAAAAGGTGCCACATATCCAAATTTAATCCAACTAAGCAGCCTAGTCACATCTAAGCCTTACAAGCACCCAGATGGATTTGAGGTGGCATGCCATGTGTCAAAAGGAGGAAATATTTATCTTTATATCTAAATTTAATGTCAAATTAAAGGTAAATCAGTGCTAAATTTTAATTCTAATGTAACTAAATGCCAAAATCAATAGTTTGAAGTGTTTCAAATGCAAATTTGACAAGCTCACCATTAATTGGCATGAACCAAAATCACCATCAACCTTGTATTAATCATATCAATATTTTAAAAGGATACTCAACTTGACTATTTCTACCTAAATTTACAATTGAAGCTTTATGCATTTATTCTCCCTATGACCTACACCCTTTGTATGATAAAGCTCAAGCTACCCATAGATTGCATCTTGACCACCATTATTGGAGCTAGAGAGTTGTAGAGAGATATAGAAAGGCATTAATTACTAATTTTAATATCATATAAATGGAACAAATAGTCCCCTCCACCCTAGGTAAGATTTCATCTTTTAGAAATGATGATTTTCTATTATAGTATGGAAATTCAATGGTTTTCAAGGATATAGAATTCATCCCCATGGTCATAAACTCAAGGGAAATGCATTATAGCATCATATATTACAATGTTGAAAGATTGATAAGGCCAATACAATGCCTCAAATAATCCAATTGGCTTCTTAGAATCCAAGTTGTAGGTCTCCATACGGCCATAGTGAATCGAGAGGTCACACCATATGCTAACCTAGTATATGGCATCTTCAAGAGGATGAGATGCAAGGATGGGTTACTAAAATACATAAACCAAGGGTTCCCAATTGCCTTCATCACAGGGCCCAACTTTGAGAAATATTATGACCTACCTCTACCATAACTACATTACAACCAGAGCATCATTGACAACTGATATGATGTGCACAAACCAGAGATAGTCTTGGCATCATTGGTTACTAACCCAACTAGGGTTATTTTCATGGATGACCTAAGGAACATACCTATTCACCAATTTAGGAAGGGAGTTAATATTGGCCTCACTCTTCTCAATAGAATATATGACAACGTGTACATTAGGTATGTGGACATAAGAACCATCTTGATGTTATAAATAATCTTAGAGGATTATAAGATTCCTTCACTTGGAGACATCATTATCAACAATATAGTGTATGAAATGAATGATACCTACAAAAATGGTACCCCTTTCTACATGATGAGCTACCTATTGGATGCCATCTGTGCAACTACCCAATTAAGCCCAAACTCGTGGTCTCTTACATGATATGAAGTTATGCCCCAATTGTTCTCTACAATGCAAATCCACCACTTTAGGTACAACATAAAGGTGACTATAGAATATTTTCACCTAGTTATTTATAAATGCATCACCGAATGTGAAATACTAAGAGTTCCCACATATTTTAGACAAACATTGAAGGAGATGGGAGGTTATTGGCTATACCAATATTACACAATCATCAAAGTATAAAGGATGATGGTGGATACCCTTAGGTTGAGAAGATAAGTACTAATGAAAATGGTCAAATAGGAGATGGCCTATTGACTACTCCATGGATTTGATGGCATATTCAAGAGAAAAGAAGATAGTCCCCGACAAGACTTCTTACAAGCTAGGGAGGACTAAGATTACAAAATGGTAGGACATTATAGTGGTTGTAAGTTATAGGTATTCATACCTATTGCCTAAGTATTATTTCAAGGCATGGGATCCCAAAAATTTCATTATAAAGCATCTCTTCAAGTTTAAGAAGGATGTGGCATTAGATTGTAAGTATATACACCCTAAACTGGTCAAGAAACCACACATATCATGTATTTTTATGTTCCTTTCATAAGAGACTTTGACTAGAGAATATGATCCTTGTTCACATTATTCATGTCTTATATTTTATTTATCTTGGTCTTGTTTCACACTTGAGTCACCTTTTAGTTCATAACCAGTCATCCATAGCCTTTTAGACGATCATTCTATCTCAACCAAACTCTATTTCCCATGTTAATTCCATCCCCCCAAGTCTTGAACCTATATGATAAGAGTATTTTTTTTCTAATATAGCACTAGATGCTAGGGTGTCCCATTTTTAGGGTTCTTATCCAATGTTATTTTGAGTCCCAACGGTCAGTTTGTCTTGTGTAATGAGTCTTAAACCTTTCTTAGCTTCATCCTTAAGTTTTGTTTATCTTTCTAATGTTGAAAAAATGTGAATAAAGATCCCAAACTCAAAATAAAGAGTCTCCTATATAAAGTGCTTCACAAGGCATTTTATATCTAGTAATTACTACTTTGGTATAGTACATAATTAAAAATCAGTCAAGAGTATAGTTCAACATTCTACATTACACATAGATTTGCATGCTTGATCAAGGAAGGGCCTAGGTGAAATTAATTCTTGCATCTACCATGCACATTTATTATACACATTCCTTAAGGTATAACTACATTTTATTTGAGACCCTATCTTGAGGGTTTATGTAAGTAATGATCATGACAATAGGGGTTCTAGATCATGTGATCATACTTCCCCTAACCCAATTTTTCCCCTTTTGATTTTGATGTATTTTTTGTTTCATGTGTGTAGATAAACCTAGGGTTTTTAATATTTAAACATATCTACAAGGACATTCACTGGCATTCAAGATCCAAAATCTCATAGGCATGCTCATATAGTGACAGTGTATAAAACCTAGAAAACTCAAATCTCTTTGACTAGTTTGGACAATAGTGAAAGGACCTAGACTATAGCACCAGACCCTGAAGTGTCCTATTTTTGGTGATCTTTTCCTTTCATGAAATTAATGATAGATTCATAGTCTTGACATATTCCTAATCTTATTCAATAGTTTTTAGGCCTTGAAATAGTTGTCTCAATCTACTTTTTTAGATAAGTTACTTTTCTTCCCTATGTAAATAATTTGATTAAAATATGTATTTTACCATATTAAATTATATTTTTTTCCTTACTCCAAACCCTATATTTTTTAGGAACTAGACACTAGTTTCTCAAAAAAAAAAAAAAAAACATTTGGTGAACCTGACTTACTTCAAACAAATCTAAACCTCTAGGTACACTTAGGGGTTTTCCTTCATATTTGTGCAAAAAATCAACTTTAAAATTATATTTTTTATATAAATTTTTAAGAATTAATTTTATTCAAATATTTTTTTAGAATTTAAATTATTTAAATAATTTTCAAAAATTCTAAAACCCCAACCTAAAACCCTAGATTTCCAAACTAGGTCCTCAAACCTTAAGCCTTGTAATTTTTAGAAAAATATTTTGGAATTTTTACAAATTGTTTAGAGTGCCAAACATATTTTAAAAATCTCTATGTTAGTAGTTATTATTTTATTTATTTAATTAATATTAATTTTACATATTCTCTTTGGTGAAATAAATAAAATAACCACTAAGGCACTTCTTCCCTCTCATCCCATAGATCGATTTTTAAATGTTTCTCATAATTATGACAATGAATGAACAAAATTGCAAAATTGCACATTAGCTAAAAATGTGGAAAATGATTTCATTTACAATGAAGACAATTACTATTATTTCAATGAGGAATATAATGACACATGTGAAAGTGATAGTAAAGAAAAAGTAGATGCATCATTTTCTCTCAAACCTATCTCTTTTATTCCCTCTTCTAAAGAAAATAATTGTGATAAATGGGAAAGTTACTTTTCACCTCATTATCCTATACACAATTCACCAAATGAACAAATTAGTCATGCACTTCCAAGTGAACCTCTTATTGGTGATAATTTTATTCCATGTGAAGCTAATTTCTTTCTCTCTTTTGCTACTCTATATTCAAAATACAATATTATGAATGTAATAAAATCAAATTCCCAATACATAGTTCAAATGATCCATCTCATGCTCTCAACTCTAATTTATCAAAATAATGTTTAAATTATAACTCTCTTACTCTTACTTCTCATATTATAAATGGAAATAATGCATACACTTCATCTATGGATAACATAGATACACATAATATCCCAATTTCACATGATAATTTATTGAATATTAGAAAAGAATTAAATTCTTCTCTTATAACTCTCCCTATTGATAATGGAAGTGATAATGAGTATGATAGTGAACATGTAAATGAATATGAAAATGAGAATTAATATGAAAAATATTTTGATTATGATAATGCATGAAATAATGATGATTATTATGTACATAGGGAAGAATAAAATGCATCTCATGTTTATAATTCTTCTCTCACTCTTCCTCTTAAACATAATGCACTACCAAATATCATTTCTACTTTTATGCATGATTTTATTTCAAATAATTCACATATTAATGATAACATCACATCTTATACTCAATGATAATGTGATTCACTAAAACATTAATATACCAATGAATCTCCCAAGCTACCCCATACTACAGTATCACATGTTTCTCACTCTTCAACTAAAGAGAATGATAGCCACATCCCTCTACTAAGGTCCAAGTTACCATTCTTCCAAAGGTTCAAGAGAGCACACCCCCTCTCTATGATCCAATTGTTAAATCTAGCATTCCCATGGCTAAAATTAATGATCAAATTCAATCATTAAATGAACCACTTCAAGATGCTAATATACCATCCTAGGAGATTATTTATTTGATGCATGTAGTTGGTGAATTACAACACCAAGTACATCTCCTTACTTTGGAAAAAAAGGCTTATAAGTCTTTAATAGATGTCAATGATTTGCATGGTAACCCTCTTTAGAAGACATTTGTAAAATATTTATTGCCTAAGCATTTTAATATACCATCATTGTCTCACTTTGATGGAACTAGAGATCCATTTGTACACCTTCAAGACTTTTGAAACTCTTTACCATCTCATGTGATTCCTTTGATTCTATCGAAGTTATTCTAGTAGACATTAGTGGGGGAAGCATAGAATTGGTTCTTTCATCTACTCCCCATTGGCTCCTTATACACATATGATGAATTAGAGGAGGAATTTCTTAGATATTACATAGAAACATGGGCCCTCATGTTACATATGAGAAAATTTCCACATTACATCATAATACTTTAGAGCTAGTTATTGATTATATCTTATGCTTCAAGACTCACATGTTAAGATTGATGTATAAACTATAAGATTTATAAATTTAGCATATCTTTATTATGGGGCTTCATTAACATCTCCTTGAGAATCTATTATATCAGATAGAGTCCTCTTTTAG
>JARHVA010000349.1:1360000-1415000 GCA_037957365.1 Torreya grandis
GGGTTATGTATGGTTAGTGAGCATGGTCCCAAGGAGATATTCAATCATTTCTATTATCTCCTCATCATCCTTTAGGAGTCTCTCTAGATATTTTGACCAAGCACACAAACCTTAGACTTTGTCAATAAATATTCCCAAAATTGCATTCAAATGTCCCAAATTAATTATTTTAAACCCAAGAATCTACCTTCAAAATTGTATGTTGATTAGACCTATTATTTTATCCTATGAAGAATGAAATTGGGATATTAGACCCTTAACCATTATATTTTGTTGTGCCAATGCACTTTGACTCAACTTCATTGATTTCAAGCCATCCAACATGTCATATAAGGATTCATCAAGCATTTTGACCATTGCCTCTAGGATTGATAACACTACCTGGGTCTCTATATTTTCCTTTTCCTTCTCCATGTTATATATCCTTTGCTTCATCCCCTTGATTCCTAATATTATCTAAGCTAAATGATCATCATCTAAGATTTCTATGTCTTCCTCATAGATGGGGTGTTCACAAAGCTGTTATCCTCTAATAGGTGTTAAGTCTACAAATGGCTCAACTTTTGAAAGGTGAATTCCTCACCTCCCACCATGGCTTTCTTGGTTTTCACCCTTTATAATACAACTATCTCTAGATTGAATTGGACATTGGTTGATGACTTTTTTTATCTTAGGAGGTTCAAGGACCTCCATCCTTATGCTACTTGATGCACCTAGGGTGTCTATTTGTGTGCCACCTGATGCCCTTATGGTAGCTATTATTCTTTCTTCTTCCTCCTTCATCAAATCCATTATCTATGGTTTGATTTCCTCATGGACATTAATGTTAATTTTCTTAGTTAAGACCCAATAATGGGATAAGGTAGGAATCTTTTTTATTTTTCCATAGACAAACTATTCAGGGATAATAGGTCAATGAATGGGGTATTCCTCAGTAAACAAGTTGACCTCACTGATGGGGTGGGTGAAGGTCAACTTGGGATTATTACTCTCAACTGGTACCAATGCTAATTCTAATTTTCTCTTTTGTGGGGGTGCTATTGGAACTAGGTCCAAATCAACCTCTTTTCTTTTATCTTATTCAACCTCCTCTACTTAGGCTTAGGGTTTTTTCTATTTATTTGTCCTCATCTTTTGACCCTTAATCTTTAGCAAGCACCTTAAGTGTATCATCTAATATCTCATTTGGATATAATGTAATCATATCTATATACTTAACTATAGATACTAGTCTTTGAGGTAGGGCCGAGGATGATGGATCCTCACTAGGTTTCTCTTCTAATTTTTCTTTCTTAAGACCTTATGCAACATGTGCTTGGGGCTACTACCCTTCCATTTATGGTTGATCTTAAGGGGGAATATAAGGTCCAAGTAGTAAATGGTACTATGGGGGATCCATTTTCCATATATCACTAGGTGGCTTGTTTTCTCCCTTAGCCAATGTAAGCTCTAGCTTGATGTTGTGCTTTTTCAATCTGGCCAATACCTCTAGGAAACCAGAGGCCTTAATGTAGAATGGGTCATGAACACTAGGATGGTGTTCATATGTCTTTTTTATGCTCTTGGAAATTATATGCTTGGAGACCACTCTATTAGAGTCCCATTGCCTCAAATCATCCTAATGTAGGGTTAAGGAGTCCCTATGTCTGGAAATTACATTCACATGTTCCCAATTTTGTAAAATAATCATACTGATTATCAATGGAAAGGGATGGGGAAGGCCTTTCCTCTTTTCCTTGAAAAAGACATCTATTTTGTGAAGAAGTTGATAAGCCACTTCTTGATCTACAATCTTGGTTGCCACATAGATGGGTAACCTGAAAGGTTGTGCCAAATTTCCTTCAATCTTGATCACTGTGTAATCAGGGTGGAAATAAATGTCCCTTATTAATTCCACATATTTCTTGATCAATGGGCTAACCTTTCTCATGGGAATTATGATGATGGATTCCACTAGGGTTGGATAAACACAATCACAAATGAATTGCATGTTGTGTCTATATTTAAAAATGTGAAGTTTGGAATAATGATGGGAGATAGTGGGTCTCCCATTAGGTGACCAATTATTGATATTTGGGATTTGGGTGGAGGCCAAAAGGGCATCTAGTATATAAGACATAACATTTAATTGATTTCTTATTTTCTTCTTGATTGATGAAAATTTGGACTTCAAGCGGATGTTAATCATCTTACCCAATGGGGGGGTGAGTCCTTTCTCCACTATGAAGTAAACATAGGACACCTAGATTTTATCAACGTGTGTGGTGGAAGTGGATCCACATAACCTATTTAGTAATGCCATAATTATCATGATTCCCTCCCTAAATTAGATAATTAGGATTTTACCTATGGGGTCTTGGACTACTTGGGTCCTAGTGAGCAAACATGGGGTAAGGATTGTGTTCTCTAGTCCATTTATTGATGGTGGGAAAGTCTACCTGGGGTTTACATAGTTTATAGTATTTTTCAAAATCCAAGGAAGAGACATATGCTATTTTATTAAATCTACATTCATGCACAATCTAGTCATCCTCAATTTTATAATTAATAAAAAGAGGAGCAAGGATGCCATTGTAATGAAGTACCTTAGGCTTGAAAGTAGCATAGTGTAGGCTAGCCATCTAAGTGAAAACTAGGTCATTATATCTCCTCAAAATATTTGTATTCCTTTATTCTTCTCTTATCAAAGCTTGCATCTCTTTGATGGTCCAAAAGAGTTTAGACCAATTCCAAGTCTCATTTTTTAAGGCTGTAGTGTCCATGTTTGTGTCTTTGAAAAACCTCCCCTCATTGTCTGAGCTTAAGTATAACTCAGTCTCATCTCTTTGCTATTGTCTATAAGTTACCATGGCTTTAGATGTTACAACTACTTACCAATTGATTTAAAGTAGTCTCTGAGTCAAATTATTCTCATTTAGGTCACAATGAGCTCTTCCTAGTTTTATTATGATCAATCTGAGCTTGAATTGGGGATTATAATGATGCTAGGGTTTTTTTAGGCTTTAATAGTAATGACAATCCAAAATTAGGCTCATTTATGTCTCAGATTTGATTAAGACCCAAGACTTTATACCTTTGCCTTTTTTAGCACAAAAAATCTCCAATTTTGTCATTTTGTGCTTGTATGACACCCATGTGGCATCTATTTGACAAATTTCATGGCATTTTTCATAAATGCCTTGAGGGACTAGCCCTTGGCTTTTAAAAATTTAACTTTTATTTTGCACTATTGGATACTTGTTCATGGATCAATGGAGGCCATTGATCAAGATCATAGGGCTTGAGGATCATTGGTTGATTTATGTAAGGCCTTGTGGTTGTGCCACTTGGCACTTTGATGGGCCTTCTGGGCTCTGTGATCTGTTTAGTGGATGTGCACTTGCCACATGTCATTCCTATGGGCCATCTAGGGTTCATTGAAAAGTCTTCAATGGTTATAATCTTTCTGATCATCCCCTCATGATCAAGTGCAAACAATTGATATTAATATAAATGGATGCACATAATTGGTCTAATGGATCAAATGCCTTAGATTCATTGGGTCTTTTACTTTGTCTAATCAATCTCCATGATGAAGCATGGGCCATTGATCTTGTAAAAGGGTGATGACTTTAATCAATGTCACTACATAAGAGGGAACTTAGGTTTAAATAACTTAGTCTAATGTTTATTTCATGTTTATTAAACATGAAATAAAATTTAGGATAAATTGTTTATGCCTATGTTTTTGGGATTTATATAAAAAGGGACCATGGATAAATATTTAGGCTAAGGTTTATGTTGTATTAATAAACACAACATATAATTTAGGCTAAAATATTTATGGTGAGTTCTTAAAACATGTCCAAAGGGGCCAAAATAATACAAAGACCAGATGCTACGTTTTGACCTAGGGTTTCATTGTATTTACAAACACAGTGAAACCTTAGGTTAAAAGCATTGGGTTAAGTTTTATGTCACAAGTATCCTTTTAAAATAAAACTTAATATAAGTCTCTAGCCTAGGGTTTATGACATTCAAATAAATACAATGGGGACCTTAGGATATAGACTTAGGCTAAGTTCATTTATTCCTATATTTAGGCCATGAGATCATTTTATTATATACAATTCAAATATCTCAAATGTTTGAAAATCTTGCAAGGGAGTCTGTTGATCTACAATGCAAGCCATAAGCTTTTAACAACATTTTGAAACATGCCCTTAGGTCTAAGCAAAAATAATCAATTATATTAAATTTGATAGTCTCATGGATGTCAATGATGGCCTCACAAATGTCAAATGATGGTCATGAGAATGTCAAATTTAAGCTTATCAAATCCTTCTAGCCTTTAGACCTCGGATTTGATGCACTCCATTGGATTAATCTCCATGATACAGCACATACCATTGATCGAGATTCAAGAAGATGCATGCAATTGGTCCAATTTAATGTATGGAACCCTTTTATACAAAGATTTAAATGTAGGAGTGTCATGTGGTGACTCCATGGGGCTTTTTGAGCTTTTGACTTTTGTTGTTGCTTTCACTCTATTAGATCAAACCCTCAAGATGAGCCATGGATTATTCGATCAAGATCTAGATATTTACATTTAGCATAAGTTTTATCATAAGGTTTCATTTTATTAATAAATACAATGAGACCTTAGTGTAAAACTTAGGCTAAATTTATATTTGATAGAGGGGCCCATTGATTTTCAATGATGACCTCACACTGTTGGATCCTCAGTTCCACTAAAGCACAGACTATCGAGCTTGATCTGGGTGCTCATACTTGATTGGTATGATGGATCAAAGCTTTAATTCTATCAGGTTTCCTTTTATTTGTCATGTAATATCTTATGATGAAGTGTGGACCATCAGATCTACAAATAAATAAGACACTTAAGTTAAAACATGGGTAAATATAAGAACTTAGGCTAAAGCTTTAAAACAAAGGTCTTGTTTGTGTTGATAAAATATGAATGGGGCCTTAGGATTAAGACTTTGGGCTAAGAATAAAACAAAGGGGACCCTACTAAAATAAACATTGGACCATGGTAGAAATATAAGGAAAAAAGGGGGAAAATAAAAAGGACCAAGTAGGATTTTTAGGTTAAGGTTTGGTCATGTCAAGAAACATGACCATGCCTTAACATGAAAATTGGGTTTAATTCAAAAGTAAATTTGAAATGTTCTACCAAATGTACTCCCACCAATATGATCCCACCAATATTTGAATTTGAGCTAGGGGTTCAAGTTAGGGTTTGCTAAAGGATGGTTTTATCTCATGAATCCAACTACGAGCCATAATTAATTTAGGACTAGAGAAAGTATGGATATGGTTAGTCTATAAACTCCAAGCATGATCCATTAAAGGGGGCTCCATGAAACCTAAAACTTAAGACCTGAAAGTTAACTATTAGAAACATTAGGCAAGTTTCACACACAAAACCATGAACAACTGGGCTAGTTTCATCAAGTGTGGATGATTTTCAAACTCTAATGAAGTGCAAGATATCAAGCTTTAGTACTAAGGTTCAAAATAATCACAAGGGCCCCTATTTTTTTATAAATGGGAGTATGTTGACCTCAACACCTGGCTGAGTTAAAATAGTTTAATCAATAGAAGATTAACTACACTAGTTGACTATGATAGAAAAGAGTTTGCCAAAATAGAGATAATCAGAGAGAGGCAACTATATAGATATAGGTTTTTGTATTTTTAGGTTATAAAAATTACATACATGGATTTATGGACTATTTTAAACCCAAAATTTTCACATCATACACTAAAATTGAATGTATTGCCTACCTGGCAATTTGTGCTGATGATATTTTCTTGTGATTCCTTTTTTCTCTGTCTTTTCCCCTTCTCCTAGTGCTACGCCTTTTCTTCACCTTCTCTAAGTTATCCCCCCTTTTCTTCTATGATATTCTCTATATATGATAAGGGCATAATATTTTTTTTTAAAAGATTTTTCTTTCATTTTTTTAATATTTTAATATTTTCTTCTTTTTATTTTTCTTATTTTTAGACTATTTTCTTATTTTTTTATTATTTTTGTTAATTTTTTATTTTTTATTTTCCTATTTTTCCCTTCAAATGACAATTTCCCAAAGTTATATACATTTAATTATAAAAATATGCAACTTTATTAATTTGACTAGCTTCCTCTATTGCCATAAAATTTTATTGATAATTTCATAAATTACTAATCCATATTTAATTTAACTAAGTAAATCACATTTATACTTAACATTTAATGATCACACATGTTAACAAGTTTCATAAACCATTTAACCTATACAATCAAATCATGGCAAAAAATTATTTAATGCAATCAGAAATAAACACACTATGTTACCCATTTCATTATGCATTCTAACATGTGCTAATTACTATGTTGTATATAGGTTTCTATCTAGTTTTTCTATCATCCTCTGACATATCCATCTACATCATCCTATCTGATGATGCTCTCCCTCCATCATGCTATGAGGGATGAGTTATATTATGTCAACCTCACAATAAGCAGGTAGTTAGATCATAACATCATGATATACATTCATCACAAAATATAATTGAAATAACACATCAACATGTTCATAATGTAAACACATAAACTACAACTAACTCATAGTAATGTAAACATGTAACCTAAGTAATATCCTACTATCCCATAACAACATATATCTAAAAGCTTAGTCAAAATTAACCAAATCAAATATGTCAACTATAAATGTCCACCGATGATCAAATATTTTTCTTAGCAAGGAATCGGGATGTAATAACAGGCTTTGCAATAATATCAAAAGAGAAATTACAATATGAGAAATAAGCATCCCTTCACAACATCTAGTCCTATGAATAATGCTACTATTCCATCAAATCTAATAGCTAACAACAATCCACCTCCCTCAAAATGGAATGAACAACTTGATAATAAATAAGAGCAAGGAAAAGGAGGGTATAACATTATTGAATACATGAAAAATATCAAAGCCAATATTAATCTTCATGAACTGCTCAAATCACTGAATAAAAGGAACTCCTATGGAGGTTTATTATGAGAAAGACAACTACAAATAATACAAAGGCTACTCACACCAATATCATATACAAAAGCAAGCCATAAGTTCCACCTTTCTCATTGAGTATTTAAGCATTTGGAAAGGACATCCATAATTGTCTAGTCAATTCTAGAGATTCACCTATGATGATGCCTTTTTAATTTAAAAAAAGTTGGGTTTGACTCCAAGCCCATCAAAAAGAATAGTTTCACAACTAGATAAGATAATGGTCCCTATAATAAGAGAGCTGGACAATGTACACATTCAAGTAGCATCCAAACCATGTGTATAGATGACAATTGACATATTGGTAGTGGATATTTTAGAAGGATACAGATTCATCCTCAGTAGAGATTGGTCCAAAATGTTAAATGGGTATGTATCAATAGACTTATCTCACATTTGGTTACCATAGAGAGGTATCCAAAATAAGATTCAAATTGATCGAGAGCTAAGAATAAAGCACCCAATTACTAAATATAATACAAAGAATGAATAAATAAGTTATAAATATCCTAACCTTGGGATCTATACCTTTACTACAAAACATGAGGTATAAGAACCAAAAGTCCTAGGATATGCTCAGTTGTAGACTTTCCACTTCAATGATGAAAGATCCAAGTAAGGATCAAGTGTTAGCATTGAATTGGTAGACCCATAAGACAAAAAATACTTGGAAACATACAAATTATAGTTCCCTTACACTAATAATAGAGTAGAGTATGAGGCACTAATTTTGGAATTGCATTTTTATCTCAAAAATAATGTCAAATAATTGCTAATTTATGGAGACTAAAAACCGGTAGTCAATTAGGTCAAGACCAAATACTAATGCAAGCTATTGTATTTAAAGAGGTACAAACATAGATCATGGTATTTGATTAAGTCTTTTGAGGCATTAAATATAATGGTTGTGCCTAAAGAACATAATCAAGATGTTATTTCACTGGCTACTTTAGCTACCAATTTGTCACCCCTACAAGAATATAAGGTAAAAATATTCTCCATTGAACTAGTACCTTGTCCATTTGTTCTAGATAACATGGAAAATTTCCAATTCTTTAATAATGACCAATAGATTGTCTAGTTCTTAGCTAATTTATGGAAATTTGAGTCTCAAATAATTGATGATAAGGAAATTAGTTAATATTGGCCAAAATTTGCCTACATATGAAAGTTTTACCTAGATGGATCAGGCTACTCTCCTAGACCATTCAGTGACCTCTTTCCTTCATGACTAGTCTCTTTCTAGTCTTGATTTTATGATGTAGTACAGTATCTTGGAAGGTCTTTTTATAGTGTTGGGAGTTTTAAAAAGTCCTACTATAGTGGAAGATCTAATGGTGGAAAGATAAGGACATTTTATTGGCACTATGTCATGTTCCTTCAACTCTTTCAAAACACTTTAGCAAGTTTTAAGGTAAATTTGGAAAATTTAAGAAAAAGGCTTAAAAATGGGTCTTGAGCTGGAAGTGAAGGATCTAGCTAATTTCTAAGGTGTTTAATAATTTATTGATAGAAATGAGGTTTACATAAAGTGTCATATATTCTAACAAGTCAAAAATGATGTCTAATGAAGCCAATTTGTCCAAAAGACCCTCAAAAGTGCATTAGATGACTTAAGGAGCTTATGAATAGAATTTTTAAGTGAAAAAGTGACTTTTTGAATTAATTTTTTTTATTTTGACTTAATTTCACATAATTATGCTATTTTTTTCCTTATTTAGACATGTTTAATACCATTTTAGGTCATTTGGAGTGGAGAATAGGAGTTTTGGTGCAAGAAGATGCAGTTTGGGCCTTTTGGAACCTTAGTTGACATATTTTAAAGGGTTTTTCTTAGTTAAAAAGTTCATATATCATATTTAGGAATAAATGGTATCCATAAGATCCTCTTTTTGGCCTATGAAATCAAATCCAAGCATAAGAACTAACCGAATCAAATAAAACCTATTGGCTACAGTCTAGGCACATATTTATGCCATTAATAGAGCTTAAAAGTACCTCATAAGGTTTATAAAAGGAAGGAAAGGTCAATTTAATCATGAAAAATCTTACCCAAAGTGTTGTATTTTATATACAAGTTTCTAGTTCTTCATTCCAAAGGAAAACCATTTTAGTGCAGTCTTGGATATCTCTAGGAGGGCCTAGGTTTTCACTCAGTACGATCAGGATAAAGAGAGTTGGGATAGAATATATTGGGAATTAATAGGTAACCTAATGGAATTATAATTTATGGTATTATTTTTTAGGTTCATATCCCCATATTTATGAATAATCGCTAATAGTGAAGGGGTGTCTAGATGGCCTATTCATCCATATAAGGTCCAAGTTTTCTTCTGTTTCTTCACTTCAGGATATCATGAAGAGGAATTGTTTTAGGGGAGTTATTTAAGGGTAAAATTATACCTATTAAAATTATTTTCATCAAGTAAATCATTTCAAGAAGTTACTTATAGCATAAAACCTATTTCCTACACTATCCTTGTGAATGGTCTTTTGGGTCAGTTTGGGAGCCACATTTTAGTTAAGCAAAAATTTTCAGATTATAAAGTTATAAATTCAATTTTTAAACATTAACACACCTAATTAATTTAATAATGTATTCCTGAACCTCCAAGTTGAATACAACCTCCTTTGAGACATTTTGGCAAGCTAATCTTCATTTTAAGGTGAATGAGGTCCGAGTACTATTTTGATGTGTCTTAGGAAGCTCAATTCATGATAAAGTACACCTAAATTACTTATGTCATATCATCAAGACCAAGTGAAAACTACTCATTTAATATTAATAGCTTATAGAGGTGACAGATAGATCTAGCGAAGAGGAGTGTAGTGGGCAAATCACCACCTACAACAGTCTTGGATTTATCTCAGAGTGCAAAAGAAGTTTTGAATAACCATGGAGTTTCACCTCATAGGGTTAAAATTTTATTAAGTCTAAATCAATAAATTCAAGAAAATAAATAATAACCTAGTGCAATCCAATCATGGGAAGTAAGAAAGAGAGATAAATAACTTGAAATTTTCCTTTGTTAGTAGTTTTTAAGGTAACTTATGTTTCCTTATTTAGTCTCCTTTCTATCAATATTATGGAAAGTTTAAATATCATTAAATAAACATGGATTCAAAAATAGTGTCATATTTATTGACCCATTTTACATCATAATATCCACTTCTCCAAGCTTGTCTTAGTCTGTACAACCAATTTCTCACTCACAGGCAAGTATATGATTAAGGAAGTTATATGTCTAGAAGGTAGAGTGATGAATTAGAAGAGATAATATTTCAAGGTGGTGTATATGAAACTTGGCTCAAAATCAAGCCTTTAATTTTATTAAATTCAAATTAGGACCTATTTTCATATGGATCACCACCTAGAATAGAGTTTTAAGAATCTTCATGTATGTTAGTGCTAGATCAAATCAAGACTGTGAGGTGTTTTCATGTTATTTAGATTCACTGAGGTTTATACCATGTTTGAGAATAATTTGGAATGGTGTGGTGAGTTTTATAAATCCATTCATATCAATTTATGAATATCATAGCTACTAAACTCATGAAAGAACACCTAAAACCTTGCTAAGTTGAAACTATCTCCAATTTATAGAGGATAGGAGCATAGTAGTTTATGGGAGAGTCCCATGATAAAATGGAGGATTCAAAAATATGTTTAAATGATTAATAATTTAGGGTATGTATAATATTTTTATAATCAAGTATCAATCCAAGGTCAACTTTGAAATGACCAAACATAATCAACCAATTATCACTTGCAACCATACAAAAAAGGGATGGACCAAGTGTAAGGTGAATTAACTTGAAGACCTTAAGGAAGATTTTGAGTGAATGGATATTGATAACTGATATTTATCACTATGATTCATATAATATATTATTAAAAATATAATTGGGTTGATTTAGGGTCAGGATCCTAAGAGAAAAGATAACCTACCATCATGTTTTCAAGGACACATGGTCATAAGCCAAGAAGTGGGTTGAGTAAGGAATTAAAGACATTCAAAGTGAGTGTATTTTAAAAATAGGCTATGGAGAATATATATATATATATATATATATATATATATATATATATATATATATATATATATATATATATATATATATATATATATATATACATTTTAAATAAAATAATATAGAGTTCATGAGATACATCTTTGACATTTTCAAACTCCAAATTAATCTCAATCTGTACAATCACCTTAAAACACAGTCAAGCTACCTTTTCCAAGATAGTTCTATGTTTTAAACTTGAAGATAAGATAAAAATATGTATTTTTAGGTTTTAATAAAGGTAAATAAAAAATTATATATGTAAAAATATTATGGTATTGGTTTTTAATCAATAAATCTATATCAAAGTATGCTTCATAGCATTTGGAGGGGAACTGTGTACTTGGAAGTGTTGTGGTATGGACTGTGTAAGTCATGAGGGTTGGAAAGAGTGACTTAAAAGATATAGGTGTATTACATGATAAAGTGGTATATTTATAAATATTCAAGGTATTCAATATATTTAATATCTCTTTAAAATCTTAAACCTAGTCCAATCACCATCTACAACCATCATAGTGATGTGAAGGTGAGATTGGTGATAGGTATGAATTTTGGAAGTAAAGGAGGTTTATGAAGATCAAATTAGGTTTTGATGAAATATTAAAGTTAAATAACCTAATGTTTATAATATAAAATAAATACACCTTATTTTAATACATAAAATCATTTCATAAAAACACCTAAATGATCACCTATAATAGTGTTGGCAAAGGTAGTTATATTGAAAGAAATGAAGAGAAATGGTGTTTTGTAGGGTGCATAAGACTGAGTTTGACAAATGAATGACCAATAATATTTAATTAAGGTCAATAAAAAATAATAAAAGAATTTATTACATTCAAATTTCACAGTGACAAGCATGAAAAGGTCAGAAGTCAACTGATATAAGTGAAAAACCATGAAAATTCCAAACACAAGCAACCCACTAGCTAGTTTTGAGAAAAAATGTGTTTTAAGGCCTCTATAGGCATAATGAAACTATTAAAATTGTAATATGTGGTGATAATGAGTGGTTATAATTTTAAATCATATTTTTTAGGTCAAATTAATAGTGGAACCATCCACTATTTTGTCACAGTCCTATGCTTGTTTGTTGACAGTGAACATGGAACTAGTCAAGTTTCTTGGAGGGACATAAGGTATGATAGATGGTTTAAACATCATGTGAGGGTTTGAGAGAAATTTTAGGGTTATTTTAAGTATTAAAAAACTTTTTTAGAGAGATCACACTCAAAATTTCAAGGAAAAAATAAGAGAAGTGCAAATTTATAAAATTTAGGATTTTGGCATGTAAATAGAGATACTCAGAAAAGACTTTTTAAAGAGGTTTAAAGGGTTGGATGATGTAATAAAATGATTTTAATAGTTATGGGATATATTAAATGTCATAATTAAAAAATAATGAGATATTGATACCTTATAAATCTCAATATATGCCTATTTATCTCTTCCTAGGTTTCTTGGTTCTCATTTTGGAGAGTGTAGCAGGCCTAAATTGGTGATTCTGAATGTTTGATTGATAATGGAAAAAAATGATTGTAATAGTTTTTAGTGTCCTTAAAATTATTAATTAAAAAATAATGATGTATTAGGACCTCATAAAAATTAATAAAATGGAAAAAATCAAACCTATTGTAGACACTCAAAAATTGCATAGTTTTAGATATCAAAACGCTTGGAACCGCTACTCAACCCTGAAGCTAGTTGACCACCTAGTTGACTTATCCAACTAATTAATTTAATAAATTAACTATATAATTCAAATCTCTTTTAACTTGTTTTCATCTATACCTTAGACCATTGATGGTTAGCCTAACCATCGATGGTCAGCCTAACCATCGATGGTCAGCCTAACCATCGATGGTCAGGTCTCCAAGCTTGCTTTAAAACATTACCAACTATATGAGATAAGCATGGATGTATTTATAAACTTACCTTATGAAAGGATAACCTGATTTGAAACATCGTAATTAGAAATTTTTTCCTTTATCCATTTAGCAACTTCCTCCTACTCTAATTAGTAACATCATCCTATAAAAGGAGTGAAGCACGAGGAGATCCAGATCGAGAAATCTATAAATTTGTATCCAAGATATATTAAATATAGGTATCTAGTGTCCATTAAATAATAAATAAAAATTAATGAAGACCTGAACCTCTGTCATTATCACTTTTGAAGGCCAAATTACTATCACTCTATCCAAATTGCTTTAGCTTTCCACCATCAAGTTACAGGTATCTTGTGATTTTTTTATTTGATTTCTTTCATTTTTAACCTCCCTACCCTATAAAATTCATTAGTGTCTTATTTTACATCCCTTAGATACATAATAGACCTCTATTCTCTCAATTACTAAATCTACCATTACTTCTTTGAACATTTGTATAATTTCACAGGCAACCACTGATGGTTAGCCCAACTGTTGATGGTCACCCAACCACAGATAGTTAGCCCAATCATCAAAAATTCACCCAACCATCAATGATCATTGTGGTAGAAAATAATAAGTTATTTTCACCCCCTTGACCTCAAACAAACCTCATTTTATCTGTTCTTGCCTAATCATAGATATTTTTCTAATTTTTTGAACCTGATCCCAACTATCTTAGCATGAATATTAAACCACTTTTGCTATATTTAGTCATTTAAAAAAAAAATAAATTTACTTCCATATTATATTTCATGCATTTACTTTCACGTTAATAAATTCAAGTTCTCTTTATTTTTATTTATATCAACTTAATTATTATAAAGAGTAGATTGACAACCTCATAACAAGTATATGCTTCTTGGATCTAGCTCATGCTAGGCAGTCCAATCAATCATCTATCTAACAACCCATTTTTCTAGTGTCTTTCTTATCTATAGGTTATTCCTTTTGAGCCCAAGAGGAGTTCTCACCATTTTTTGGATCATGTGAACATTTTATCAAGTATCCCTTTACACACCCTATTACTAGTTTCATTACTTACTTCTAAATTAAGAAATGAGCAAGAATTAAGAGAAACATTTTAGCATGCCTGGTGGGACCCAACATCCATTTTTATTCCTTTATTATATGCTTATGGAATGAAATCGGAAATTTATTTTGGGATTAAAATAAATCTTTTTCATACATTGATTGATTGCATATTTTAGTTCATCTAGTAACTTAAAGGCAAAGTAATTAATCATTGTTTTCACTGTTATTATCACACACTTATCCAAACCACATAATAAATAAACACATCAAAACATACTTGAGACAAGGCCTAACTAGGATTTCATCACCTAGTGGTAAACCTTACCCTTTCCCAACAATCTCACTTGGAGGTCATTACTAAGGGGAGAACCCACTCAGCTCTCTGTTTGAGTATAAACTCTAAAATTTAGTATATTTTGGATAAGCACCTAATACCCTTATCACTGTAGTGTGTGAAGTGAGGATGTAGGCCCCAATACCAAGACATGTATTAGAGATCAATATAGATTTCTCTCTTGAGCACCTAAACATAACTTGAAACCAACCTTAGATTTCCTCTTTAGTACTTGCTCTACAAACCAAATTTCCTCTTCACACTCTCTAAGGCATAAACCAAAAGAGATTTAAAAATAACCCAAGGTTACTAAATGCACTTTAGTGTACATTTGATTTATTTGTGTTCTTTTCTTTTTCCTGCTCTTTGTTTGAGGTGTGAGTTTCATCATTTCATCTCCTATTTCCTCTCATGGTTTTTACTAGACAATAGTTGAGGAATCAAACTAATAAAAAACCATCTTCTTATTCTTCTTCCATGGAGTATAACTCTAATGTTGAGGGTTCCCCTCATTTTTATTCCCCTCCTACCAGGCCTCTAATTATTGCTGAGGGTGATCTAAATTTCACTGCCTTTCTTGATAACAACCCCGTGGCTCTTCAATGTTACCTAAACACCTTATCTAATCATACCCCTTTTTCTTCAGTTTCTCTTATAGATCTTCCCTATGGTATGCCTTCCCATATTTTGGTGGGTGCCACCTCAAACTAACCTATACTCACCCAAGCCTCTTATTCTTACAATATCCCACCTACTACCACTCCCCAATCTCCATCCAATATCCCAACCAATAACTTAACACCTACTACCCAAACCAATACCTCCAACATTGGATCAAATTTACCTCTTGTAACCTATAGTCCTTTTAAGATGGGGGTATCTTCTACCCATATTTATACCATTACCTTTAGTTTAACCAACCCATCAATTTATACCCTAGTTTAGAGTTTGGTACTTTCTATACCCCAAAGACTTCCACTAATTAACACTAGATTTACCACCCATCAACAACCAACTATAAATTTCATACCCTTAAACCAATCTACATCCATACAAACATCTACCAACCCAAACATATCTCTAACCCATTCCATATCAGCCCCTCAACAAGTACCCATGACATTTTACCCATTTCTTTCTAACCCACAAGGATACATAGCACCTTCTACCCAGCCATTTGTGCCAATCAATCCTTATGGGACATTATCTCAACCCCCTATGACCACATACCAATATGTGGCTTATTGAACACCCTCTATCACTTATCCATACATTCCTACCACCCAACATCAACAAAGCTTACTACTTAATTACGCATCTTCTCAATGTCAAATGGATTTGGTCCAGATGTTAATGGACACAATGATTAACCTAGAGTCATCTATCTTTGGGTCTCATAACCTTTTATCTTATGATCAAATCTGTAGTTAACCCATCCATCTATCCATTCCTATCCATGCTTATACTCTTCAATTGGAATTACCCAACCTTTCCAAATTCCAAGGTGAGGAGGAACCCCAACAACATTTGAGAGCATTTCATCACTCTTGTTATTTGATCATGTATGATAATGTTCTCCTCCTTCTTACATTCCCCATGTCTTTATCAGGACCAGCCCTTTCTTGGTATAGTTATCTCACTAAACACTCCATCTTTTCCTTCTCCTAACTGGCCCAAATATTTTTAGAGCACTTCTTAGTAAATATATTTAAAAAGGTTTCTATTATCGACCTCTATTCTATTAGGCAATTTGATGATGAATCAATTACCTATTTTGTAGCCAGATGGAGGGGTCTCATCAACCAACTTTATTTATTTTTACCCCAATTATTTGATTGAGATCTTCTCTCGAGGATGTGTTAAACATATTTCCCCCACTCTTCAAGTTTAAACTTGCAAATATTTTGATGAGGCATTGACTATGGCACATAAACTTGAAAACTGAGCCATTAACAAAGGGAAATTAAAACTATAGAACAAGAATTCTAGTTTTAAATCCAATGACCCTCCCTCCACCAAAATCACTAACCAATCCAACCATATAAATACTAAAGCTAAAGCATCCATAAACTCAGTGGTCTTAAAAACTGCTCCACCACCAACTATCAACTAGCCCCATTAAAATAATTCTTCCAACCCTTCCTACCAACAAAACCAAAACCAAAACTGAACTCCTCCAAAATAATATACTCCCACAAGGGAGTCTTATGCTTCAATTTTGGATAAATTGATCAAAGCTAACATCATCCAATTTTCACCTATCAAACCACCCCAATAATTTGATGCTTCTTATCCCATGTCTAGTTAGTATAATGAGAACAACCATTGTGCCTTTCATTGAGTTATTAACATGACATCAGTAGATGCAATACCTTCAAAATTCTAGTCCAAATATTAATTGATAGTAGATAACTTGCATTTGATAATCCCAATGCACCTCCTAATTAGTCCCTTGAAATATTTTACAAACTTTTTCCCAATCATGCTCCTTCCACACATCACTATGACAATAAACTAGAATCATCTCATTCTCATGAGGCACATATGATCAATGTTATTATTAATGAGTTCATTAGTTAGGAAACCACTATCACAACTACCTCTCCCACCATTTCACTCATAGAAGTAGTGGACTCACCTTCCATCCAAGTAACACCTGTCATCCAAGTAACCTACCAAATCTGAAGTACTTGACCTTGCATAGCATGAATCCCTACTGCTGGTCCCTCTCAGATACCTGAGAACCCACTGAACCACTTTCCAGTGCTTCCTTCCTAGATTGAATACAAACTTTTTGACAACACCCACTACTTGGGCAAACTTAGGGAGTACACATGTACTCAACCTCATCATGTGACTGGGGACCCTATTTAGTGAACTATCCATCCATAAGTGTGCTACCCATCTCTGCATCCTGCACTACCTTCACACAATCATCCTATGACAACATCAACATGTGATCTTCCCTATCTCTAGGATTACTCATGCCAAAGAATTTTGCTGCTCCCAAATCCTTCATGGCAAACCACTGAACTAACCTTACCTTTAGCTCAACAAAAACTTGTATGTCTGAACCTTCAGCTAGCATACAATCCACATACAGTAACAAGATAATATTACGACCATCATCCAACTTGGTAAGACAAACACAATGGTTACACTGACATTGACTAAAGCCCTACTTTGTCATCCACCTATAAAAACCTGTACCACTATCCTTCAGCTTCTTCAAGACCATATGACCTAGCCTTCCATCTCACGTGTCCATTCTCTCTATTCTTTAACCAAGGAATCCATTCGTCTCTCAATGCTTTTATACCGGCTGGCAACCCTACCAAATCTTCTATTTGGTTCTCTTCTAAAGAATTCATGCCATGCTCACATTGTTTCCTAGATCCTACCTACTCTATAGTGAACAACAAGTATAAAGAAGAGGAATAACGAATTTGAGGCTTACTTACCCTTTCAGTCCTCCACATGGGTGTTTGAGACTCCTTCACAACTTGTTGTCCACCCAAAATCCATTCCAGTGACCGACCTTGGTCACCACACAGTTTGCATCTGATCGACGTCGATTCCATGCAATTGTCTAGGTCACCGATGCCGGTTATCCTACCAACATCGGTCTCCACCTACTGGACACCATCAACTTTGCCTATTTGCACATGATTGATGTTGGTGCATGTCTATTCGACACTGGTTCCTTTTGACTGACGTAGGTACCTGTGTTTTCCTGTGAGTGATGACTTTTTACCTACGAGCTCTCTTTGGATCAAAACCCTATTTAAACTACCCTACTTAGAAGTATCTAGTCCCATCCACTGATCTCTATTCATCATCTCCTCAAAGAACACCAAGGCTTTCCAGTTCTTAAGTTTATCAAATACATCAGCCTTCCTTTTCTTGCAATAAATCCAATCCTTTCTTGTAGCATCCCACTGCTTATAGAAATCTAAGTCTATGCTCTCTGAAGCTAAACTCTTACCATTTGACTTAAGAACATCCATTCCTTTCTCACTTATGTGACCAAGCCTACAAAGCCACACTTGTGCAATAGAAGTGGAATCTGTAATACAAGCAGGTAGATAAAGAGTACCTACTTTCTTACCACATGCTAATTCAAGTGCATCCGCTGTGAGAGTTCTTGTGCATCTCTCATCACCCAAATTCCCTAAATAAATTAGCCACATCTTCAAGACTGGGACCTGCATGACCTTCTTCAACACCCATGTGTTGGCCATCTGCAATTTCAGCCACACTTCCCCTTTGCCAATACTTTGACAAGGCTCACCAACCCCTCTATTTGGGGCTACATGGAAAGAGGAAACATAATCTATAAATCAAGATTCTACTTTATCCAAGGAACATCCCAGAGCATCTTGTGCAACAACACCTGCAACATGTACTTCTTCAGTTCTTTCATGCTGATCTTCTACCAATGAACACTATTTCTTTACCTGCTCTTTCTTTCCATAACACCGTAATTGACCATTCATGCTTTTCAATTCCTCCATTCTTAGTGTACTTTATTCTACCATTACTATACTCCCACTCAATCAAAAACCCTTGAGAGTGACCTGTAATCAAACACAAACCTACTCCTTGCAACCTTAGCTTTGATACCACTTTGTCATTGGTATCAAGCTATGAACCAGCACCCTGGCTTTGATGCCACTTTGTCAGGAATCTAGAACAACAAACATGCTCTGACTCCACTATTAGGATCTAGGAAGCATAATTGATTACCATGTACAAACAACTTAACATGTGGAATTAAACTAGAAGTAACAAGTAACTAAAATTTAGAAATAACATAGAATATGAGAGACAATACCCAATTGTATTAATACTCTTCCAGAAGGAAATATAACAAAGAAGATTGCCACAGTCTTCTTCTTTACACACCTCTAGGGCTCCCACACCTCTAGGGCATAAACAATAAATCTCTTTAAGAGCTTAGTCTCTCTCTTACAGTCCCAACACACAACTCAAACACAGAGTTGGTGTTCACCTCTAACCAGTCAGTATCACTACTGCCAGTACCACTAGTTAGTATCACTACTACCAGTACACAAGTGATAGGAATCTAGAATAACAAACATGCTCTGACTCCACTATTAGGATCTAGGAAGCACAATTGATTACCATGTACAAGCAACTTAACATGTGGAATTAAACTAGAAGTAACAAGTAAATAGAATTCAGAAACAACACAGAATATGAGAGACAATACCCAATTGTATTAACACTCTTCCAGAAGGAAATACAACAAAGAAGATGCCACAATCTTCTTCCTTACACACCTCTAGTGCTCCCACACCTCTAGGGCATAAACAATAAATCTCTTCAAGAGTTATCTCTCTTATAATATCAATTACAAACACAACTCAACACACAGAGCTATCAACCAGTCAGTAACAAAACTGCCAGTACACTGAGTACACACCGCACTCCAAGTACACAATCATACTTCAAGTAGATCTCCCTGATCTTGCACCTTACTGTGTTGCCTATCACATTTGACCTTGCTATCCTACAGATCCACCTTAGACTTGCACACACAAACACCTACAAATTAATGATCTTACTTACACGTGTAGATCTCTAAACCTGGCCTTGCACACTTGCCAACCAAGATCATACACACATGAAGAACTCTTCTAATTCTCCAAACTAGCAACCCTATGGATCTTATACCAAAACTTGCCCTGTAGCTCTACTTGATCAACACACCCGACACCCCTATGGAACTAGGAGGAACACACCTTGATCTCTTCACTCTGAAGGAGTTAACCTTGCTCTTACTCAACTAGCCCAAATTACAATACAGCCCATGAGTCTATTATATAGATCTCATGCAAACAATAATTAGACATCCAATTACAATAATTAGATCCGCAGCTCTAAGACTAAAATTAGCCTTTAACATGCAAATAACTAGTTTGTTAACAAATTGTCTGTAAAACTCACAGTTTTGAACCGCACAGGTGACCAACGTCAGTCCCTGTTAGTCTAGAGGTGACCGACACCAGTTGACTTCTACCGATGTCAGTTGCCTTCCTATCTACCCCTGACTGACGTCGGTTGGCCTGACCGACATCGATGATTGTAACACTCAGCAACCTCCTCCAATGTCTACATCAATGAAGCTTTTAGCTCCACAACCTAACACAAATATTAATTGATAGTAGATAACTTGCATTTGATAATCCCAATGCACCTCCTAATTATTTCCTTGAAATATTTTACAAACTTTTTCCCAATCATGCTCCTTCCACACATCACTATGACAATAAACTAGAATCATCTCATTCTCATGAGGCACATATGATCAATGTTTTAGATTAGGGGTAAAAGCAAATTTTGAAGGGGCCCCGAAACCCTATGATCAATGTTATTATTAATGAGTTCATTATTTAGGAAACCACTATCACAACTACCTCTCCCACCATTTCACTCATAGAAGTAGTGGACTCACCTTCCATTCCTTTGGATACCCAAATGAAGGAATCAACCACCATATCTCTTCACCCAATGAGACCTTAGCTTCATACACCTCTCCTTTGATGGAAACACCAAAGGAGATAACCTTTGATTTAACCATTTCTTCCACTCCAGCCATTAAAGTGGTAGAACTAACCTCCATTACTTTGGACACCCAAACCAAGGAAGAAACCAGGTTCATTCTTGCATTTGAGGACACCATACCTACCTCCCCTATCATAGAACCATCCATTATCTCTTTGGAAACCATCTAATAAGAGAAATTTACCTCATCCACCAACCACCAATTTTGGAACCTACCATCAAGAATAAGGATGGAGGAACCATTCCCTCTTCTCCACCTAGGGGCTTAAGTTTTGAAACCAATGACCAAAGAACCAAACCCATCTACGAGCCCTTTTATAAACTAATCTAAAGTATAGAGTTCACTTCTCAACCCAAATTTGATAGAACCACCTTTTAGCATCATCTAGGGCTCCTTTACCAAAACAAATATGAATTCTCAACCTCATTTGAATCTACCCTTAAACCCATTATTACCACTCCATAAAATACCTTTTCTTCTAAAACCATAGGTGAACCATCCCAACCACCTCCATCTAACATTAACAAATCACCTTAAGCCTCTCTTACCAAACCTATCAAGAATCTAAGAATTCTTCCCACACCTATTCAAACTCACCCCTCTTTGAATTTGGACTTAACTCCATCTAGTCCACGAAAGAAACCCCCAACCAAACCAATTAAAAAGGTAGAGTTTCCCAAACCTCAAATTTGAACTAGACCCATACCACCTCCTTCCCACTTACCTTCTATTTTAAGAACCCATCCTTCCACCATCCTAATTACTTATTCTTCCTCTAGTAAGCCATCCCCCTTTTCTCTATCTACACCTACCCCTACCAAATCTTCTAGTTATCTTTCATTCTTAAATAACCTGTCCACCTCTACTTTCCCACCTATATCCAACTTTTCATCATATAAATCTTCCACTTTTAAATCATTTACCCTGAAGCCAACCATAACTAAGAAATCACAACCATCAACTAAAACCATTTGACCACATATAACTTTTAAGGTGAAAACTACTTCTAAGAAGGGTCCCATCCCTAAAGCCATAAACCCATCACCTCCAACACCTTTGAATGAATCCTATTCAACCATATTAAAAAGGTTATTGCAAACTTCTTACATTAGCGTACCACCTATCAAATCATTTTACCCCTCTAATACCAAACCCTCCTAGTTTAATGATAACTTATTCTGTACATACCATAGGGCACTGAGACATGACATGAAAAACTACAAAGCTATCCAAGCACTTTTTCATAGCCTATATGATGAGGATGATCTATTATTATATGAACCTTTTTTACCTCCATTACCAATCCACCCATCAACTCAACCTATCCAACATTTACCTACTCCCCCACTCTCACCCAAGAGTGAGGAGGAGGAACTGAAGTAACCATCAAACCTGACCAGTCCCCCCATCCATACTATTCATATGGTTACTTGATCTCGGTCCCAATATAAGGATAAGGGAAAATCCATAGTCTCCATTCCTTAGACATATCCTTCAACCCCTTAGCTTTCTAACCAAACCCAAACACCTACACCTTCACCTATCCCACCACCAAAACATAAAGTATTAATTTTGGGAGCCTCTCCCTCTAACCCTTCTAACTCCATCCAACATATCATGTTGAAATAACTTCAATACATACTAGTGAAAATGAGCCTTTATGAACTAATCAACACATCACCCCACCATCATCCAGATTTGATAGAGGATCTGTAATCTATAGAGGTTCAATTAGATGACCCTCAACCTCTTACATCTTTTATTACAGCCCTCTAATTTTTTGCCTTCATCACCTTCAAGGATTCTAAAATACCTCTTGTTCATTTTGAGGATCCTGAGCCTTCCCTCTTCATCACTACATACATCAATCAAACCTGCATCAAAAGGGTGATGGTTGATGAAGGAGATAACATCAACATTATATCCTCGCATGATTATGAATAACTTCAGTTACCCAAGAACATCATATTAGAAAGTGAAAAGGTCCTTCACTCCTTCAATGGTACCATGGCCACTACCTTGGGGATAGTGGTCCTTCATATCTTCTTGGGACCTTGCACTATTACCAAACTATTTTATTTTATAGAGGGAAATTTTTAATACAATGTGTTACTCAAACACCCTTGGATCCATGTCATGAGTTGTGTCCATTCCACCTTGCATCGATGTGTTAAATTTGAGCATGAAGTCAAGTTTTTATCATCAAAGCTGACCCTAGTCCTTTTGCCTCTTACAATATGACATATTAACCTAATGATGTTCTTATTCCTCCCTCATCTACCTCATAATCAACTACTAATAATGATACCTCACCACCAACCAAAACTAGCAATACTCTTGCCCATAATAGTGATGAAGCTTCAACTAGCTCATCTATCCCTTCTTCCCAAATCCCTATAGAGGACCCCTTAGAATCCACGTTTCAATGTCTCTCAGTTGGGGAGTATCATATTTTAGCCTTGGATGCTTTCCCTACTTCACAAAAATATAGAAACCTCAAGCATGACCCTTCTTATGATCCCAACATTAGAACCATCATCCCTTTTAAGCTCCCCAATAATCAAACAAATTTCATCTATGGGGGACATGATCAACCACTTCTTGCTCCTACCACTACCTCATCCATCCAACTGTTCACCTCTAACTTCTCTTATCTCAACAAACTAGCCTTTGCCAAATCTTACCTTTATAGGTGTGCTTAGAAAGGGTTTAGTCTCAACTTTTATGAATATGGACCTCAGGAGTTACCCAAAATCAAAACTCAAAAACCTCATGAGTTATTTAGCCTTGGGTTTATACCACCAAAAGAACCCACCTCACCAAAACCGATTGCCACCATCGACAAAGATCTTACATCTTCATTAACCCCATCTCCCTCATGATCTAAAAACTTTGATATCATCCCATATAATTTTTTTTTTGATCAATACCATTAGTTTAGGCCCCTTGACCTATCAAAAGGATGGCCAAAATAAAACCCTTCATCTCATTCATCCTAAAATGATAGAGAGATTCTCCTATAATTAAAACCATCCAACATCAGGATGATGATTCCATTCTCACCTACCTTAGTGTAAGGGATTTCTCTATTGATAAATCCATTCCTCTTGATAACCAAACCATGCTAAATTAATCTAATATCAATGTCAACTTGGTTACTTAGGATAACCCCCATATCATCAAAATCAACCAATCATTAAATTTTATGGAGTGACAAGATCATTCTTCTTTCCTTCATGATTGTGGCATATAATTTGCTTGGTCATATTAATATATGCTTGAAATTGACCCTTTTATTTCCCTCCACGACATTTCCACCCATCTTGAGGTTAAGTGAGTGTGATAAAAGCATCGTAGGATACATCTTCACATCACCCTTCTAGTTAAATAAATTTAGCATCTCTTGTCTGTTGACTTCATCAAACCCATTGATTATCCATAATGGGTTTCTAACATCATTCCCATTACCAAAACCATAGGGGGACTTCACCTCTACATCAAATTTTGTGATCTTAACCTTGCTTACCCAAAAGATGACTTTATTTTTCCCAACATCAACCAACTTTTTGATCTTATAACTAGCCACGAGATGTTATCTCTCATGGATAACTTTTCAAGATATAATCAAATCTTGATTACCCCCAAAGATCAACATAAAACTTCTTTGATCATCTCATGGGGGACCTTATACTACAGGGTCATGCCATTTGGTCTAAAAAATGTTGGAATAACCTATTAGCATGCCATGACCTACATTTTTCATGATCCCATCCATAAAATTGTAGAGGACTATGTAGACGATCTCCTTAGGAAATCCAAACATCACAAAGATCACCTAGTCATTCTCACAATCATCTTTGATTGACTAATCCATTATCATGTCAAGCTCAACCATAAGAAATGCATTTTTAAAGGTCTTATCTAGAAAAATTCTGGACTTTATCATCTCTCTTTTAGGAATCAAAATAGACCTCACCAAAGTCAGATCAATATTGGAGATGCCTTCTCCTACTAACCTTAAACAACTTTGCAGCCTATAGGGAAGCTCTAATCCATTTGTCCCTTCATCTCCTAGCTATTAGATAGATGTCAAACTTTTTACCATCTCCTAAAGAAAGACACCTCTTTTAAGTAGACAAAGGACTATGAATAAGCCTTTGATTCAATCAAGGAGTACCTTCTTTTTCCACCCATTCATATTCATCCTAAAGAGGACCAGCCCTTCTACCTTTATAAATCCACCATGAACCATTCCATAGGGGCAATGCTCACTCATTATGATGAATATAATAAAGATCAAACTATCTACTACATTAGCTACACATATTTTTACATGAATCTAAACTATTTTTCACCATCAATCATTTTATCACACCCTCATATATCAGTTCTAACCTTCCTACCATTTTTAGTGTGGAAGCATCTCCTTCTGACATTTGGTATGACCAAACTTTTAACTACCTTAACCTTGGCATTGTTCCTACCAACCTATCAAGAAAATCCCAAAGAGCCTTTATTTAGAGTACCTCTCATTACACCATGCTAGGGGAAATCCTTTATAAATATGGCTTTGATGGCCTCCTTCTCCATTATCTGTATAGTCATGAATATTCCCATGCTATCAAAGAAACACATGATAAAATCTATGGGGGACACTTTAGTGGCCTAGATATCACTAAGCGTATCCTTTGCCTTGGCTACTATTGGCCCACCCTCAATCAAGATTACTATGATTATGTAAAGAAGTGTGTCAAATGTCAAAAACATGCTAATTTACATCATGTACCAACTCATGGCCTTTAAGTATCGAAAGACTATTGGCCCTTCTCACAATGGGGTCTTGATCTAATTGGGGAAATCAATCCTCATTCTTCACAATGACATTAATCTATCATTACCACCACCAAACATTTCACCAAATGGATAGAAGCCATCCCTCTTATCTCAACCAAAGCCAAAAAGATTATTGATTTCATCACCCACCATATCAACTGCTACTTTAATGTTCCCCATAATATCATCATGCTAAATTTTTCAAGAATAAGTAAGTCCATGGTCTTTGTGATGCTTTTGGCATCAAGTTAAGCTTTTCCTCACCTTATCATCCATAAGTAAATGGACAAGTGGAAGCCTTTAACAAAATATTCAACAAAATGTTAACCAAGGTAGTAAGTGCTTCAAGTCAAGATTGGCATTTGCACATTCCATTCACTTCATGGGCTTATCACACTAGCATTCTAACATATATGGGTGCTACCCCTTTCTCTCTCATCTTTGGAGTAGAGGCAGTCTTACCTCTCAAAGTCTAGATTCTTTCTCTTCACATATCTTTACATGATATCCTTTTTAAGAGTGATTATCATCAGGAATGACTCACTCAACTTGAAATCCTTGATTAATATCACCTCATATCCCTTAATCATCTTCATGTCTATCAAGAATGAATCAAGCACATATACAACAAATACATAAAAGAGCATGAATTCAATATCAGATACTTCATATTTAAGAAAAACGAACATTTAACTAATATGAAGAAAAGAAAAAGAGGCAAATTTTCTTTCAATTGGCTTGGACCCTACATCATAACCCATAAATATGGATTAGGATCTTATCATTTGTCCTCTTTCAAAGGTAAGCCAGAACCATAACCTCTCAATAATTTACATCTGTGTCCTTTCTATTATTAAATAAGGGTCACATTTAGCTTTTGTCTAACTTAATCTCATCCCTTGGTTTAAAAAATTTTCACTTTCCTTATGCCTTTACCTTATTCCTCTTGAGGACAATTTGATTACAACATAGAACCATGTGATCATATATCATAGTTATAGCCTAATCTTAAGCATGGATACCAAAAATCTACCCATGGCAAGGTTCTCAAGGATACTTTTCATCTTTAATCAAATAGAATCCCATGGTTAGTTGTATCTCAAACCACTTTCCTTCATCTATCATCAACCTTTTTGTGATAAAAGTTTTGTCTCCATAAAGGTAGACCTCTAAACCCAAATAGACTTGTCCATGTCTCAACCTAACATTTAAAATAAAATTGGGATACCAAAATCTTACTTGGGTCCATATCTATATCATTGCAGACCACTCCCTTGAAGGATGGATACATAAAAACTAAATATTATTTAAAATATATTCTACTCCCTTGAAGGACAACTACAACATAAAAATAAATCCAAACTTTGACCACTCCCTTGAAGGATGGCTAAGACAAATTTATCAAAGTAATCATTTAAAGCTTCCCACATCGATCAACTTAACCCATTTTATTAAAAAACAACAAAAGATGAAAAATGGGGGGCCTATATCAAAATCAAAGTGAGCTATTCCAAAAGGGATGCAATCAACTCTTTCATATATATTTAGTAGACTTCTCGCATTGATCAGTCTACACTTTGTATTAAGACATGGACTTGTTTATTATGATTCTTAAGTCACCTATATAAGGGGAAAACTAACCCACATCAAGTTATTATATCACCCATTTCCCTTCAAATTACCTATCACCTACTTTCCCCTTTATACCCTTTAAAAATCAAGGGATTCTGAGCTTACTTGACACAATGTGATCAAGATACCATCTTTTCCCTCAAAGCATGCTAATGTGAAGTATTCAAAAGGCTTATTTTCATTAATCCAATCCAAATTTGGTTTTGTTATATCCTTAATAATTAAAACATCATGCCTTTCTTACCTTCTCAATTATTAGTTCATGAAGACATGTGTCTCATGATTCTTTTATCATTTTCCAACATTTAGTTTGTTACCTATACCAACTTTATGTGTCTTTATTATATCCAATATCACATATCATATCTAAACATTCAAAACATAATTTTCATCACAACACTAATCCATATGGCTCACAAAATTATGATCTATATCCCATCTATGCACCAAAACATCAAATGTATCATAAACCACATCATCAAAATAAAAAATCAAAACCATCCTATCTATCATCATGAATAAACACATCATCCCTCATTTATACATAAAACATCACCTAAAAATATCAACATATCAAATTCAAACATCCAAAAACACATTTTAATTCCTTCATCTCATCATCCATAATATATACCTATCAGAACATTATACCTATCAAAACACTAGACAAAACATATTGTCTATTTCACATATCCTCATATATACACATCTCATCTCATAAAGAATGGGGAATGAGCATCCTGCCATTCATAAATCTTAAAACATGCATCATACACATTCATAAATGTCAAAACTCATGAGCTAACCATAATCCACATATCCATAATCCTATCCATAAATCACATCATGTCAACAAACCACATAAACCATGTCATCTACCATTTCCCATATACATCATAAGCAATTATCCCTAAGCCACATCTAACTATGAAATAATAACCATGTAATATCTATAAACAATGTCATAATTCTCTTTACTATCAACATCTATACATTAAATAATTTATCTAAAACATATAGTCACCATGATCATATATACATAAAATCATCTATCTCATATCCATAATCACATCATGAACAACATCATTCTATGACCAAAATCAAAATCCATCTTTGATCATATATATATCATATCCATCCAATGAAAAAATCATATACATCTACAAGAAACATCTCTCATATCATAATCAAATTAATCATCATATATCTAAAATCATACATACCTAAGCTCATGTCATCACTTATAAAACTGTCATCAAAACATCATAATCATAAGTCCATCCATCCCATCCATCATCATAATACATCATATCCATCACATGAACAAATCATGAACAACAAAAATTAATCTACATATCCTCTCATGAGAAACAATCCTCATATCATCATCATAATCATAATAAATCACTACCTAATAAACATTATAAACATCAAAATATAATAAAATGTCAATATGTCATTAATATAATAAAATTCAATCAATATAATCAGCATAATTAACATATAATCATCATATATATCAATAAGGAAATATATGTCATAATTTATCCATGACTCTCTTGCTCATATAGATCTCACATCATCGACACATAGGCTAGGATCAAAAAAATGTACATCCATGTCTACCAAACTCAAAAAATCTAGGAGAACTGTCATCACCCCCATCGATAGAAAAAATTTGTTTATGGATGGGTCCCATCTCTTCATGAGGGATAAAATCATAACTGCATCTCATGATAGGTTCTGGTAATGAATCATCACACCTAATCTAACCATCTCCATTTGTCCCCTCTCCTCCATGGTCATCACATCTTGAACCTTGACAAAGATATAAGGGACCCTATCCCTCATCTAAACTGATTGCATGCCTACATAAAAATCACATTAGCAATACATAATTAGTTCTCCATGTACAACTATGTACCAACCTACACCTGCACTTTTTGACCTATTACCACCAAACCCATTACATCTACCCTACTTACATCTATCCAAACCTCTCAAATAAACCTATACCTCTATTTGACACCAATAGTAACATATCATTTTAACCACCTAATAAATTTTATTTGCTAACCTCTACCCATCGACCCCTCATCTTATCTAAATCATTTTGATATAAACCTCCATCTACCATCTCAATTTCTTCAAGAATTCACCCACTTTTACACATTTAACATCTTTTCAACCACTCTTTCAAATAAGCATTCATCCCACTTTCACAACTTTTAATACATACTTTTACACAAATACCTCATTTACAAACTATACAAAAATGTTCAAAACTTTAAAAAAAACTATAAACTAATTACCACTTTTACGACATATCTCAAAACTTTCAACAACAATTGAACACTTTAAAACACTTTAAAAACTTTCAAAGACCATAAACACTCTCCAACATTTATACACACTTTACACACTTTTAACAAATTTAACAAATTCTTTTCACAAGCTTTCCATATACATTCAAATATTCTTCCCCTTTTATTGTTACACCCTTTCAAACCATAACAACTATTAAACACTCTAATAGCATAACTTATAAACATCTTCCCAAACTTTAAACACACTTAAAACACCCACTTTTACCATCTTCTCCCTGAACCATTCAATCACTGATGGTTCCTTGAACCTTCAATGGTCCCTTCAAGATATTTTACCCTGGGTGCATGACCACCAGTGGTTGAGTCAAACTATTGATGGCCACTGTGTATGACCACTGATGATGTGACTCAAACCCTAAACCTACCCAACCCTCTATAAAAACCCCAAAATATAATAAAAGGCCTACCTAAGACTACTCTACATTATATTGATAACCTATTCTTCTTTTCCCATCCCCATTTCCCCCACTAATTTTTTCACATTTAACAAATCCTAAGCTAAGGCATCATTTTATCAACACCCATTTAAAACCTTACCCAAAAGAATAATCACACCCTATCCCTATCAAATTCAAATTCAACACTATCAATTAAACTATCTTATCAAAGTCAAAACATCACCCACCTCATTCTATGATTTTTGGCATGGTCAAAGCCCTTATACCACCACTCAACTACATCCTCATCCATGCTCCATTAAATTAACACTTGGTCAACCTTGCATGCATGATCAACCAATCACTCCACCTCAACAAGCTTACATGCAAAATGGAAAAACTCACTAGAGAGCAAACTTCCAAAATTCAATATGGTGAAAAGGATTTCATGTTTTTACTTTTATCTTAGCTTTTTAGGGTTTTCCTTAATTATTGATGGTCAAGATGACCATCAATGGTCAACCTTAAATAGAACCCTAACCATGGATGATTGGGGTCCCACCCCTTTCAAAAATTTTAAGGCACCCTACTTAGGTACTGACCTTTTAGGATATCACCTAATCTCCACCCAACCAAAATTTTCCCTTTTTGATCTTACCCTACTCTAATTAACCTATATGACCATGTCCACCTTGAAATTTGCCATTTTGACCTGAACATTTTCATGTTTTGTGATGGCCTTGCCTTAGTCCTTATGACTGCACCAACCAACCTTACCATTTTGAAACTTTGTAATTCAGACCACCTTATATGTAACTAGACCATTTGTGTTATTTCATGGGAGCACTTCCTACCTTGGATACCTATGTGGCACATTGACCATATCTAGATGACTTGATAGGATTGACCTGATAAACTATGACCAATATTGTGGATCAGTTACCCTGTTATATGTCTCCCTAAAACTCAACCTTATTTTTATCAACATTGATAGATTTAATATTTACATGATCTTGACTCTCACACTTAATCAAATTTTGTGCATAAGTTTATGTTTCAAATGCCCAACCTATTTTGTGTTACCCACCTCGTGACTCACCCTTTACCATTTATCAAACCTTGACCCAATTTTGATTTTACCTCATCAGCTCCCAATTTGAGGAGGAATAAATCCTCCCATACTTGAGGTAACCAGACCTTGACAAACAACAATTTTTATTTTGTAGTTTGTTAATTCAAAACCACATAACAAAAAAGGGCAAAATGTAGACACTCAAAAATTACATAGTTTTAGATGTCAAAACACCTAAAACCCCTACCCAACACTGAATATAGTTGACCACCTAGTTTACTTAGCCCACTTACTAATTTACTAACTTAACTTTCTAATTCACCTCTCTTTTAACTTGTTTTAATCTAGATCTTTGACCATCGATGGCTAGCCTAACCATCGATGGCTAGCCTAACCATCGATTGTTATCCTAACCATCGACGGTCATTTCTCCAAGCCTGCTTTAAATAATTACCATTTGTTTGAGATAAACATGGATGCATTTAATAAATTCCCTTATGCAAGGCCAACCTACTTTAAATAATTATAATTAGTAACTTTTTCCTCTATCCATTTAGCAACTTCTTCCTACACTCATTATTAACATCATCTTATAAAAGGAGAGAAGCAGAGGAGATCTAAATCAAGAAATATAACAATCTACATCTAAGCTATCTTACATATAGGTATCTAGTGTCCCTTAATCAAGTAAGAAATATCGATGAAGACCGAACCTCTATCAAAATCACTTTTGAAGGCCAAAGTACTATCACTCTAGCCAAATTGCTTTAGCCTTCCACCATTAAGTTATACGTATCTCATGTTTGTTTTCTTTGATTTGTTTCATTTTTAACCTCCCCACCCTATTAGATTCATAAATATCTTATTTTCCATCCCTCAGATCCATAACATATCTTTGTTTTCCTAATTACCCAATATACCATTAATTTTTTGAATATTTCCTTAATTTCATAAGCAACTACCGACGGTTCACCCAACCATCGATGGTCATTGTGTTTGAAAATAAAAATACATTATTTTCACCCCTTAACCCCAACCAAAACCCATTTTATATGTTCTTACCTATTCACATAGACTTTTCTAATTTTATAAACCTTACCCCAACTATCTTATCATGAATATTGACTTGCCTTTTCTATATTTAATCATTTTGTTTAACAAGCAATTTACTTCCATCTTGTATCACATGCATTTACTTTAATGCTAATAAATGTAAGTTCTTTTTCTTTTCATTTATATGAAATTAATTATTATAAATAGTGGATTGATAGCCTCTTAAAAATAATACACTTCTTTGATCTAGTTTATGATAGGAAGTCCACTCAACCATCCATCTAACAACCCCTTTTTCTAGTATCTGTCTTATATACAGGTTATTCCTTTTGAGCCAAAGAGGAGTTCTCACCATCATCTAGATCATGCATAAATTTTATTAGGTATACCTTTACACACCATATTAATATTTTCATTACTTGCTTCCAAATTAATAAATGAATGAGAATTAAGAGAAAGACCTAAACACAAAGATTTGACAAGGCAAGTTGAGGCAACCCCAAAAGATGCATTTTTTGAGTTCTACTCAATGAAATGACTTGAAATTTGACATAGAGGTATGTTTTAGTGTCTTAAAGTGTTAAAAGTAGTTTAATTCCCATAATATACTTGAGGAAAGAGAAAAGGGTAGATTATAGGTCTACTAAACAAACATGTCAAGAATTCTCACTTGACTACTCACACCTTGGAGTGAGAAACTAAGTAGGTGACTAATTGAAGATGATTTAATGGATAAGATAGCCCAATGTAGGTTAATGGTGGAGGATATAATTTTAATAAGGAAGAAACTCATCTCATATACTTCATCAACCTAATATATGTACAGTGGCCCAAATGCACACCTACAACCATCATGGTGATGTAAAATGTTAAGTGAAATAAGTGAGCTCAAAGTGACCTTATGGTTGATATATTCCCCATGGATCAACAAAAAATGATAATGGAAAATCATGTTTTATATTATAATCAAGGTTAAGATTTAGGTGTGATTTCAAGATGGCCTATATAGACAAAATGTGACCTATATGCCCCAGTATGTAGGTCCTTTTGATCAAACTAATATCAAGTGCTATGTACCTAGGGATATGATATATTATTGTATATGGGTTGATGGAGATGCTGACATGTGGCACGCATCCCCTTAGTTAGTTATATGGGTACAATATATTAGGATAATAGAGTAACTTGTGGAAGTAGTACATTGGCTAATGGTCAGCCTATGTTGGGATTAGGAGGTTACCCACCCATGGGTTAGATAGATGTATATATATAGGAGATGATTATCATGGTAAAGATATCAAGTAAGCATTGAGTCTTCTATTGTAAGAGGATATTGGAGGTTGTTCCCTCAAAGAGATATTGTGGAGTTATTCCTTCCTAAAGGATTATTATATGGTGTTTTCTTACCTTAAGGGTATTTCTGCATATATTTAATAATCAAGATCATTACAAGTGGTATCAGAGCTTTGATTTGGGTAATTTGTGTGGAGCAAAACCCTAATTTCTCTATATCTTCTAGAATATAGGGAATTTTTATTCTAAATTTTTATTGGAGATGTAAGAAGATATAAGAGAAGCACAATAAAAATTTAAGAATTTTTTGAGTTGTTTTGAGTGAATTGTTGTTTTTTTATGGTTTTTCGTATATTCAATCTACAGGTCAAAATTTTTGATATTTTTTCACAAAATTTTGACTAAGGTTCCAATATCATAAGAGGAATCTACAGTAAAAATTTGGGACTTTTTGGATCAGTTTTATATGAGTTATTGATATTTTAGGATTTCATGAACCTTAATTTTTTTGTGGATCATGGAGTTGCAAAAATTTTCAGGGGAAGATGATATTGATGCTAGAAAATGGTGGATCCTTTTGGAGAATCATTTAAAAAAAAATTGGGAAAAGATGATTACTTCTTTTTTTTTTTTGGGCCTACACTACATTGGTTTGATCAGTTGAGCTATACAGAAAGGTTTTCTTCATGGAAAGAAATGGAACAGATCTTTTTAGATCAATGGGCTATAAAACAAGAAGCAAAAAAAGAAGTAGTAGAAGAAGAAGTAGAAAAAGAAGAAGTAGAAGAAGAAGAAGAAGAAATAGATGAATCAATAGAAGAAGAAGAATTAGTAGAAGAAGCAATAGAAGAAGCAATAGAAGAAGAAGAAGAAGAAGAAGAAGAAGAAGAAGAAGAAGAAGAAGAAGAAGAAGAAGAAGAAGAAGAAGAAGAAGATAAGGGTTCAAATAATTTGGCTCCAAAGAAATCTGAGTCAATTTTTCAATTTCATGGATGCATTCAAAAGAAGAAGGTGGTTATGTCCATAAACCCTACCAGTAAGTATAACTTCATTAACATGGATGTGGCCAAGCATCTACATGTTCAAGCAAATAATATAAAGGAGGTTCAAGTAGATGGTAATAATATTTCACTGTTTAAAGATTTGAAGCTCATTATGGAAAAATATGTTTTGCATTCAGATTTTTATGCTTTGGATATGGATGATATGGATATAGTTATTGGATATCCATGGTTAAAGACTTTGGGAACAATGAATATTAATGTTTAGAAAAATTTCATGAAGTTTTGGTATAAGAAAAAGAAGATCACTTTACAAGATATCATAGTGAAAAAGGCACCAATAACAATCCAAGTAGATCATAAGGATGAGATTGAAACAGGTGATGAAGATCATGATGAAGATTCAGATGATATAGATAAAGACACACTACAAATGAACACTTCATATACTCAAGAGACAAAGAAGAAAAAGGTGGAAGAGATAGAAGAAAAGGTGGATAAGGTCAAGGTAATGGAAAAAGTTGAGGTATATAGACACCCACATCATCATGAGTGGAAAAAATCATGGAACCAGGTGAGGAAGTGTCATAACAACAATCATTTTATCTGTACAGGAAATAAAATTTCCAATCATTATGGATATGCATGGAATCCAAAGAAAAAATACTATGAAACATGGAATGAATGGGGAAATCACTATGAAAATGCATGGAAGAATACCTACTATGGTCATGGTTGGAATCAGAGAAGTGCAGTGAAATATGGTACATGGAATAAAAATAAGAATAATTATGCTTGGACACCAAAGCAATCTAATTATGATCATGAAAGAAATTAGAGGAGAACAATGGATTTTGGACACAAGCTTGGAGAGATATCACTTGCCAAGATCACATATGTATGGTTAGATGATCGAGATTGGAGAAAAGTGTGCAATGATTTGAAACACACTCATTATTTGGTTTCTTCCTATGTTTCAGGGACAAAACATGTCAAGGAGGGAAGTAATGCTATGTACCTAGGGATATGATATATTATTGTATATGAGTTGATAGAGATGTTGACATGTGGCACACATCCCCTTAGTTATATAGGTACAATATATTAGGATAATAGAGTAACTTGTGGAATAGTACTTTGGGTAATGGTCAGCCTACATTGGGATTAGGAGGTTACCCATCCATGGGTTAGATAGATGTATATATATAGGAGATGATTATCATGGTAAAGATATCAAGTAAGCATTGAGTCTTATATTATAAGAGGATAAGGAGGTTTTCCCCTCAAAGAGACATTGTGGAGTTATTCCTTCCTAAAGGAGTATTATATGGTGTTTCCCTACCTTAAGGGTATTTCTGCATATATTTAATAATCAAGATCATTACATCAAGTAAATGAGGTCTACAAGTGCAACATGGTGAATAATGAAACTTAGTTGAGGTGTTTAGATCCAGATGAATATTCCAAATAGTTTTAAAAGTATTTCACAAACTATTTATATGGAGGATAAAGTCTCAAACTCCTAAGAGAAGTTAAGTCACTTCTTACAAGCTTACACAGGCTATAACTCAAGATACCTAGCTAAGCTTAAAAGGAGAGATAAATATGATGTAATGAATATTGGTTTATATCTCAAACAAAAAATATATTTTATTAAACCATTTTTAAACCAATAATATGGTGTGAATAAGGGGATTTTTTTTAAAAACATAATCATACCTATAAACAGTCAAACTCATGAAGCTAATCTTGGAGAAATTTCTGATTTTAGAACATCTACAGGTGGAGTTAAGCTCCCCAATTTGGTAATAATGATATCCATGAATATTTTAGGATTTTTATGATATAATATATGTGAACATAATGTTGGAAACACTCATTGTTTTGTCACAGACCTCATGCAGTTTATTGATAGTCATATTGAGACCATGAGGCCTATTTGTGATTCTACAAGAAGATAGATGTTTTTGAAATTCATGAAAAGGTTTTGAATTAATGAGATATTTTCAAAGGTATATTAAGGTATCATCATGATGAATAAATATTATAATTAATAATATAGATCACCAAACCTAACCATCAGGGTTTTACAAGCTATGCTTGCGAGAAACCCTAGGGTGAAGACATAAGGAGTTTTGAGCATCTTAAACAAATGTATAAGGTTGTATTAGGTAATAAATATGTAATATGATTAGTTTTAATACTAAAATTACCTATAGGTCACTTAGACCTCCAACGCCTAGATTAGGCCTAAAAGCTAGTTTTAGGCCTAGAAGGCCTATATCACATTAAAGCACCTTCAAACCTTTAAATGCAAGGTGAATTCATGAGGATGTTTAAAGGGATTTTTATATTATTTAAATTATGTAAAGATAAGGAAAATTAATTTTTGGTCTCAAAGAGCAAATTCAGATTTATAGAAACCACACACTCATTTTGACCCTCTTTTTGAATGCTTGTATCTTCACCATGTAAGGACTTGGGAAAAATGATATTATAATTAATTGAGGACCAATATGTAAGTTAAATCCATGAATTATTGATTTTGGTTGAGGATCTTATGTTTATGAACTATTGATAAGACTATAAGGAGGTCCAAAATGTAAGCAAAACCCCACAAGCAAACTTTTATATGTATGTAATTTTGCACACCTTATTAATGGGAACACAAGTTTCTCATGAAGGTTGAAGGGGTCTATATACTAAAGATACATGTAAATAAGTTTTGGTTTTGAGGTATATATTTTATGAACAATCATTAAGAAGGTTAGCCTATCTGAGTTGCCAAATGAGCCTTTTTGACTCGTTTTGAGTTTTTGAGCTCATAATATCATGTAATGACTTGGTATCACTTGGAAATTTCTTGGAGAATATAGGGAACTATATAAATATCTTTTTTAACCTATTTTGAAGAAGAAATTTGCATGTGTGGGTGCTTAGGAGGCCCAAAATGGCTTAAAATGCCCATTTTAACAAGTTTTTAAAGGATGAAATCAAATAAATGTATGGAGGAAGCCTAATGGGACCAAAATAGCCATTATATGGTGATAATATATCTTTCCAAGGGTTTTTAGAGTTATTTTTTGAGCTAAAAGGCCAAAAACCCATGTTTTCTAATGATTTATTAATGGTTATAGGTTCAATGGAGATTTCCACCATTGTTGTAGGTATTGAAAGTGGCATAAAGATTAATTTTATTCCTCATAGGAATGGTATGGATGCCTGAAATCCTTATACAAGTCCAAAAGCAGCTCTCATGATGACAAATGACCTTGAAAGTAAGTTCTAAGATAACTAGTTGAAGATGTCTTGAGCTTGAAGACCTCCATTAATGGAGTCCAAGGAATTTGAAGGCTACATGGTAAATTTTGAAAGTTGGAGGAGAAAATTTAAGTTGGGAACAAATAAGAAAGCAAAAAAAATTATCCCTTAAAGTTAGTGTAAGCATCAAATGTCAGAATAACTAATCATGTTGCCAAGTTCTCTAAGAGCCAAGTGGAGATGGGACATAGAAATCGAGTGGAGGAGTTTTAGGGAGTTGAGGAAAAAGTTATAGAATTTAATGAAACTGATAGATGTTTGGAAACTTTTCTCATGTTAGTGAAGCATGATGTCATATTCCTTAAAGCAATTTTGTCCTCTAGTGCCTTTTTAGGCCAATGGGAGAGCTTAAACACCATTTTGACCTTGGAGGGTTAATTTGCTAAGTGAAGATTAGTGCCTAAGTGGTTTAAAGGTGGTTGAGACTCATCTATCTCTTCCTCTTCTTTGTTTGAGCTCCATGGAGGGTGGTAAAATGGAATTTAATGATTTCTAAGAGCTTTCATCTCATTTCCATTCCCTTTTCTCCTATATATTCCTTTTCTTCTCTATTGTAAAATATATGCTCCTCATTTTGGTATGGTGTAGCCCTACCCATTTATGTAAAAAAACCTTAAAAGCAATAATATTATCCATTTTACTTATCTCTTTGCCTACACTTTATGTTTTGGTTAGTTTATGCATGATTGCCTTGTGAAGGATCCTTCTTCCATAATGATTGTCCTCTCTTTCTTACCTTTTTGCATATTTTTCAAGGTGTTTACAGGTATGGATTTTTGATTTTGTGATCATTGATGAAGTTATAGTGTGAGTTTTGATATTCCTCCATGCTTCATCTCTTTTCTAATGAGCCTAGCTTAGGAATATTAATTCAAAATGACCAATTTGAGAGATTGTGTGAGTGAGGTTTATCTTTGAGGTTTTTTAGTGTCAGTTTCATATAATTTGGAGTGTCTTTTACTTTGGTGTACCACCATTTTTATGCTTTCAGTTATCCCTTACAACCCTTTCACCCCTTTCCAAGTCAAAACTAGTAGTTTAGGTGATCTACCAAGAGGAACCAAGCTTCTCTAGAGGTTCAACCCCATCAAAGGATACACATATCTTGGGATTGATCCCATTTTTTATCCAAGAGTGAGAGAATTTGAATAAGCCTCTCAAAAGGTTAAAATTCTATGCTATAACAATTTTTGGCATCCCTGATGGGACTCTAAGTTGATAAAGAATTAAAGAAAAGAAGGATTATTGGAGTTGTCCTTAAACTATCAACCTTTGGAGATATGTTTATAAACACAAATGGATAATCTAAGCTTTCAAATGGTTACAATAGTCTAGGTAAGCCTTTAGGCAAGTTTTATCTTTATTTGTTCTCTTTCATAAGTCTCTATGGCTAGATTTGGGGTAGAATTCTATCCTAATTAGGTTGGTGAGTTATATCTTCAACCAAATGAATCATACTAGCCTTATTATGACCCATACCAAAAATATAATCATTCTTATCATCCCTAAAATGAGCCTATCGATCTTTCATATCAACCTACCTACCCCCTAGCCAACCTTGTCAAAATTATTATTTCCCCTACCACATCTTTATTGGCATTCAGGGCAAATATGTCAAAATTTGAAGGGGTGATGAGAGTGTGGGATAGAGATTTGGATGTTATACCTTTTAATCTCATAAAGAATATGATGAAATTAGTAAAAATTTTGAAGGGCATGCGGGAAATAACTAAATAGGAGAATCAATATGTTTTAACTAAGGAGTTGTGGGATATGAAGGTTTTAATCCAAGGTTGAGAAAGTATATTAATGAGATATGAGGATCAAGATAGGCTCAATGAGCTCAAAAAAAAAGAGACAATATATTTTCAAACCCCACCAACTCTCCCCCAAGTTGCCTCCTCTCACTTACAATAAATCCTTGACCGCAAGATGAAAGAATAACCAAGTCATGAAGAAGTGGAAGCCATGCCAGTTTCACCTATTTTCCTTCAAGAGATTGAAAACATGTCATGTTGGAGGCAATCTCATGTCATGGATATTGATTATGTTATGCCATCCATTTTGAGAGAACATTCTCTTTTACCCATGTAAGATCAAGAAGATGAGAAGGTTGCTCAACCTCATACCTTTCCATCTTGAAAATAAGTTAAAGAATACCTTCAAAATAAAGAGGAGGTGCCTCTAGAGATGATCCAAGAATCTATCCAAAAGGATGAAGGAGGGTTGACTTGTTTCAATATATTCCATTTAGTTGTTTTGAGAATGAAAATGAATAATATGAAACCTTTGAAATGGTTGTAGCAGTTAGTCAATTAACTAACCATGTTAAAGAGGCCCTTGAGGAGATCATGGAATAATTCTTAGAGTCTCTTGACAAGCTTAAGGATCTTGATGCAATAGATTTTCAAGTGAATACCATGAATAAAATAGTGGATCACTCCATTTGGCATGGGTTTGACATTTTTGAATTGGTTATTGAAGAAGACATATTAGAATTCTCTCAAGATCAACATTAACTAGACCCTAAATGGACCACTGAACATCCATTATGCAGTGATGAGAAAGAAGACAAATAAGATTGTCATACATTATTTTATGAATATAAATTTGTTAATGGTTGTAGGAAAGAAAACCAAGAAGGTTAGAATAAGGTTACAATAGTTGATCAATCTCAGAATGAGGTATCACTTGGAGGCAGTGCTGATATATTCAGGTTTGAAGAAGATTGGTCACATCAAGAGCCTTAAAATCATGATGAGCTAGACTTTACTTGAAATAATGATCCTCCATTATATACAATGTAAGAAGACCAATCTAGATATTATATATTTGGTCTTGGTGAATTTTAGACTATCTCTCTTGCAAGTGACCAAGAGGAAGTTGCCTTTTGGGATGAAGTGGAACTCTTTTGCCTAAGCCTAGATAGTCAACCTTCACATTCAAAAGAGTCATGAAGTGAAAAGTTAGAAATTAATCCTATAGCCCATCATGAAGTGAGCTTAGAGATATTTCCCAAGGATAAATGCCATCATCAAGTAAGTCTTGAACCAATCAGGGATTTTGTTCACATTGGAGACATGATTATCCCAATTCGTGAAGAGCATGACAAAAAGATTGGCAATCAAGCAACCAAGTTCACTAGGTTTGGTGCCTCAAAAGAAAGGTATTTTTAATCTTTGTCCATTAAAAATGAATGATGCTAGAAGTTTCCTATTTGATCAAGGAAGAAGGTACTTGTAAGTTGCAGCCTTATACATATTATAATAGATTTTATTATTTTCCTCCAAGTGCCTTGTGCACATTTCCCTTTTATTATGTGTTTTCATTCCCTAAGTGTTTTGAGCACATTGTTTTCTTGTTTTGGGTTTTAATTGATATTTTGAGAGTTCTAATCATAATATTTTCATCCTTGGGATCAGTTGAAAACCAATTAGAGAAACACTTTTATGACCCCATAAGCCCAATGGATAGACTAAGGTAACTAGTATTTTATATAAATAGGTATGCAATCCTAGGAGGTTGCTAAAAATGTTGGCCAAAATTAGCCTACATATGAATTTTTTTCTTAGCTGGATCATGCCAATCTCTTAGACCATTTAGTGACCTCTTGCCTTCTGTGACCTCTTACCTTCATGACTAGTCTCTTTCTAGTCTTGACTTGATGATGCAATGTAGTATCTTAAGAGGTCTCATTGTGGTTTTAGGAGCTATACAGAGTCCTAGTATAGTGGATGATCCAATGGTGGAAATATAAGGAAAATTTCTTGGCCCTAACTCATTTTCCTTGCACTTTTTTGAAATACTTTAACAATTTTTAAGATAAATTTGGAAACTTTAAGGAAAAGGCTTAGAAATGGGTCTTAAGTTGTAAATGAAGGATCTAGTTGGTTTGCAAGATTTTTGAGCATTCAAGGGTAGAAAGGAGGTTTGAAAAAAGTATCATAGATTATAACAAGTCAAAATTATTTATAACAAAGCCAATTTGCCTAGAAGATCCTCAAAAGTGTATTACATGACTTGAGCAGCTTCTAAATAGAAATTTTAAGTGAAAAAGTGACTTTTTGAAGAAGTCAAATTGGTATTGAATTACTTACACCTATATATGGCGTTTTTACTTATTTATACATGTTAAATACCATTTAAAGTCATTTGGAGTGGAGGAGAGGAGTTTTGGTGTAAGAAAATGCAATTTTGGGTCTTTTAGAGCCTTGGTTGAACATGTTTTTAGGGTTTCACTAAGCACAAAATATCATATATCATATTAAATAAACTATTGTGTGCATAATATCCTATATTAGGCCTATGAAATCAAATATAATCATAAGAACCAACAAAATCAATGAAAACCTATTGGCTGCAAACTAGGCATGAAATAGGGTTTCTACCATTAATAGAGCTTAAATCACTTTAGAAGGTTTAAAAAAGGAATGAAAATTCACTTTAATCATGAAAAATCTTACCCAAGTGTTTTATTTCATAGAAAATCTTCTATTTATTCATCCTAAGGGAAAATCAGTTATTGCAGTCTTGGATAGCTCTAGTAGAGCCTAAGGTTTTCACTCGATACAGTCAAGAGAAAGAGAGTTGGGATAAAATATATTGGTAAGTAATAGGGAATATATTTTCCTTTAGGTATTTTTTTTAGGTTCATTTCCCCATATTTATGAATAATCATTAATAGTGCAGGGGTGTCTAGATGGCCTATTCATCTAGATAGGGTCCAAGTTTTATTCTATTTCTTCACTTAAGTATATCATAAAGAGGAATGGTTTCAGGGGAGTTATTTTAGGGTAAAATAATACCTATTAAACTTAGTTTCATTATGTAACTCATTTGGGGAAGGTACTTATAACATAAAACCTGTTTCCTACACTGTCCTTATGAATGGTCTTTTGGGTGAATTTGGGAGTAAAATTTGAGTTTTCAACCAATTTTTTTCATCTTATAAATTTATTAATTAAATTTTAAAAATTCACACACCTAATTAATTCCTTAATGGATTATTTAACCTCCAAGTTGAATACAACCTCCTTTGAGATGTTTTGGCAAACTAATCTTCATTTTAAGGTGACAAAGGTCTAAGTACTATTTTGATGTGTCTTGGGAAGATCAATTCATGATAAAGTAAACCCAAATTAATTATGTAATATCATAAAGATGAGGTGAATATTTATCATATAATTTTAATAGTTTATAGAGGTGACAGATAGATCTAGTGAAGATGAGTGTAGTGGGCAAATGACCACCTACAATAGTCTTGGATTTGTCTCAGAGTGAAAAAGAAGTTTTGAATAACCATAGAGTTTCACCTCATACATTTAAAAGTGTCTTAAGTGAGGATATATAAATAAATTCACAAAAATCAATGAGCACTTAGTGCAATCCAGTCATGAGAATTAACAAAGAGAGATAAATAACTTGGATTTTTCCTTTGTTAGTAGTTTTTAAGGTAACTTATATTTCCTTATTTCTTTTCCTTTATATCAATCATATGTAAAGATTAATTATAATTAAAGAAACATGGAGTCAAAAAGAGTAACATATTTATTAACCCATTTTACATCATAAGATCCACTTCTCCAATCTTGCCTCAGTCCATACAATGACCAATTTCTCACTCACAGTCAAGTATATGAGTAAGGAAGTTCTATGTCTAGAAGGTGGAGTGATGAGTTAGAAGAGATATTATTTAAAGGTGGTGGAAATAAAAATTGGCTCAAAGGAAATAATTAAATTTTATCAAACTCAAATTATGACTTATTTTCATATGGATCACCACCTACAACAAAGTTTGAAGTATCTTCAAGTACTCCAGTACTAGATCAAATCAAGACTATGAGGTGTTGTCATGTTATTTAGATTAAATGAGGTTTATACCATGTTTAATAATCAATTTTAATGGTTTGGGGATTTTTATAAATACATTAATATTAATTTATAAATATCATATCTATTCAACTCATGAAAGATCACCTAAAACCTTGTTAAGTTGAAACTATGTCCAAGTTACAGAGGATAAGAGCATAGTAGTTTATGGGAGAGCCCCATGATCAAATGGAGGATTGAAAAGGATATTGAAATGAGTAATAATTAAAGGTATAGATAATATTTATATAATAAAATTTCAATCCAATTTAAACTTTTAAATGACCATACATAGTCAACCAATGATCACTTGTAGCCATACAAAGAAGGGATGGACCGAGTGTAAGGTGACTTAACCTGAAGACTTTAAGGAAGATTTTGAGTGAATGGATATTGAGAAATAATATTTGGAAATATTATTAATAAAATATATTATTAATAATATCATTTTGTTGATTTAGGGTCAAGATCCTAAGAGAAAATATAACCTACAATCATTTTTTCAAGGACACAGTCATAAGCCAAGGAGTGGACTGAGCAAGGAATTAAGGACCTTCAAGGTTAGTGTAGTTTAAAAATAGGTTAAGAATAATATACATAAATTTTAAATCAAATAATATAGTTAATTAGATACATACTTGACATTATAAAACTCTAAATTGGTCTCAATCTGTGCAATCACCTTAAATCAAAGTTAAGCTACTATTTCCAAGAGAGTTATGTGTTTTGAGCTTGAATATAAGATAAAAATATGAATTTTTGGATTTTAATAAAGGTAAATACAAAATAATATATGTAAAACCAATATTTAGTTTTTTTTACATCAATAAGTTGTCTCAAATAATGCTTCACATCATTTGGAGGGGAACTGTGTACTTGGCAGAGTTGTGGAATTGATTATGTAAGTCTTAAGGGTTGGAAGAAGTGACTTAAAAGCTATAGGTGTATTACATGATAAAGGGATATATTTATAAATATACAAGGTATTAAACATATTTATTCTCTCATTAAAAGCTCAAACCTATTCCAATCACCACCTACAACCATCATAGTGATGTGAAGGTGAGATTGGTGATAGGTATGAATTTTAGAAGTAAAGTAGGTTTATGAAGATGAAATTAGGATTTTATGACATATTAAAGTTAAATGACCTCATGTTTATCATATAAAATAAATAAACCTCATGTTACTAAATATTACTCATTTCTTAAAAACACCTAAATAATCACCTAAACAATGTTGGCAAAAGTAGTTATATTGAAAGAAATGAAGAGAAATGGTGTTTGGTAGGGTGAATAAGACTATTTTTGACCAATAAATGACAAATAATATTGAATTAATGTCACTAAAACATAATAAAATCCCATTTTACACTCCCATTTCATATTTACAATCATGAAAAGGTTAGAACTCAACTGGTATAAGTGAAAAACCATGAAAATTCCAAATACAGGCAACCCACTAGCTAATTTTGAGAAAAATGAGTTTTAAGGCCTATGTAGGCATAATACACATATGAAAATTGGTATAGGTGGTGATAATTATTTTTTATAAGTGTAAATAATATTTTTAAGGTCACATTAATATTTTAATCATCTATTTTTTTGTCATAGTCCTATGCTTGTTTGTCGATAGTCAACATGGAGTTAGGCAAGCTTCTTGGAGGGATATAAGGTATGATAGATGGTTTTAAACTCATGTGAGGGGTTTTGATGAATTTTATGGTTATTTTAAGTCTTATAAAACATTTTTTGGAGTGATCACATTAAATTTTTTAAGGAAAAATAAATAGAAGTGCAAATTTACAATATTTAGTATTTTGGCATGCAAGTGGAGACAATCGAAAAAGGCATTTTAAGAGGCTTAAATGGTTTTATGATGAAATAAAATGATTTTAATAGTTGTGGGATTTATTAAATATAATAATTAAAAATTAATTAGGTATTAATACCTTATAAATCTCAATATATGTCTCTCTTCCTAGGTTTCTTGGTTCTTATTTTTTGAGTGTGTAACAAGCCTAAATTGGTGATTTTGGATTTCTTATTGATTTAAAATGGAAAAAAAATGATTTAAATAATTTTGGGGTACCTAAAGGTTGTAATTAAAAAATAATTATGTATTTTTACCTCATAAAACATGATAAAATGGAAAAACTCAGACCTACACATGCTTAAAAATTTGACAAGGCAAATTGAGGTAACCCAAAAAGATGCATTTTTTGAGTTCTACTCAATGAAATTACTTGAAATTTGACATGGAGGTATTTTTTGGTGTCTTTGAAGTTATTAAATTTGTTTAATTCCCATATTATACTTTAGGATAGATAAAATGGTAGATTATAGGTCTGCTAAACAAGCATGTCAAGAATTCTCACTTGACTACTCACACCTTGGAGTGAGAAACTAAGTAGGCGACTACTTGAAGTTGTTTTAAAGGATTAGAGACCCCAATGTAGGTGAATAATGGAGGATAAAATTTTAATAAGGAAAAAACTAACCTCATATAATTCATCAACCTACTATCTGTACAATGGCCCAAATACACACCTATAGCCATCATGGTGATGTGAATGTTTAGTGAGATAAGTGAGCTCAAAGTAACCTTATGGTTGATATATGCCCCATGGATCCAAAAAAATGATCATGGAATATCATGGTTGAAAAATTTATAAAGGTTAGGAGTTATGTGTGATGTCAAGGTGGCCTAAATAGACAAAAATTGATACTAGTTTGATCAAAAGGTGACCTACAAGCCCCGGCTTGTAGGTCCTCCTTTTTATCAAACTAGTATCAAGTCAATGAGGTATACAAGTACAACATGGTGAATAATGAAATTTGGTTGAGGTGTTTAGATCATATTTAAGATTAAAAATAGTTTCAAAATTATTTCACAGGGTGTCTCTATAAAGGATAAAGTCTCAAACTCCTAAGAGTAGTCAAGTCACTTGTTACAGGCTTGCATAGGCTACAACTCAAGATACCTAGCTAAGATTAAAATGAGAGATAAATATGAAGTGATGAATATTGGTTTATATATAAAACAAACAATTTATCTTAGTGAACCATGTTGAAACCAATAATATGGTGTGAATAAGGGTAAAAAAGAGATTCAAACATAGTCATACCTATACACAGTCAAACTCATGAAGCCAGTCTTGGAGAAATTTATGATTTTGGAACATCTATAGGTGGAGTTAAAATATAAAATTTGGTACAGATGATATAAATGAATATCTTAGGATTTATATGATATCCTAGAGGTCACACTAATTCTTTAAACACTCACTATTATGTCACAACCTCATGCAGTCTATTGACAGTCATATTGAGACCATCATGCCTATTTGTGATTTTATAAGAAGACATGTTTTTAAAATTAATTAAAAGGTTTTTAGTAAATGAGATATTTTTAAAGGTTTTTTAATGTGTCATAATGATGAATAAATCTCAAGATTAACAAGATAGATCACCAAACCCAACCATCAAGGTTTTACAAGCTATGATTGCAAGAAACCCTAAGGTGAAGACATAAGGAGTTTTGAGAATCTTGAATAGATATAGAAGGTTGGATAAGGTAAGAAATATTTAATATGATAATTTTAAACCATAACTCACCTATAGGTAACTCAAACCTTCAACACCTAGATTGGGCCTAAAAGCCAGTTTTAGGCCTAGTTAGAAGGCCTATATCACATTAAAGCACCTTCAAACCTTTAAATGCAAGGTGAATTCATGAGGATGTTTAAATTTATGGTTTAGGTATTTTTAAGATGATTAAAATTAGGAAAAGACAAGGAAAATCCATTTTTGGTCTCAAAGAGAAAATTTGAATTATTGTAGTCCACACACTCATTTCGACCCTCCTTTTTAATGTTCGTATCTTTTACCACATAAGGACTTGGAAAAAATTATATTAGAATTATTTGAGGACCCAAATTTACTTGAAATAAATTAAGTATTTATGTTATTTTAGGAGCTGATGTTGATGAACTATCGCTAAGACTATAAGCAGGTCCAGAATGTAAGTAGAACCCCATAAGCAAACTTTTATACGTACGTATCTTTGCACACCTTCCACATGGGAACCCAAGTTTTTAAATAAGGTTTAATGGGTATATGTAATAAATTTAAATGGAAATAAGCTCTAATTTTGAGTTTTATATTTTATGAATGATCATTTAGAAGGTAAGCCTGTCTAAGCTGTCAAAAGAGCCTTTTTAACTAGTTTTGAGTTTTTGATCTCATAAGCTCATGAAATGACTTGGAATCAATTATTGGCCACCTAAATAATATATTAGACTCTATAAATCTCTTTTTAACCTATTTTAAGAATAAATTGACACATGTGGGTGCTTAGGAGGCCCAAAATAGATTAAAATACCTATTTTTATATGTTTTCAAAGGATGAAATTAAATAAATGTATAAAGGAAGCCTAATGGGACTTAAATAAACATTATATGGCACTAATATCCCTTACAAAGGGTTTTTAGAGTTATTTGTTGGGTAAAAGGTCAAAAACCCAAGTTTTCTAATGATTATTAATGGTTAGAGGTTTAATGGAGATTTATGCCATTGTTGAAGGTATTGAATTTAGAATAGATTAATTTTATTCCTTATAGGAATGGTATGGATGCTTGAAAGCCTTCAACAGGTTCCAAAGTGGCTCTTATGGTGATAAATGGCCTTGAAAGCAAGTTCTAGGATAACTAGTTAAAGATGTCTTGAGCTTGAAGACCTCCATTAATGGAGTCCAAGGGATTTTAAGGATACATGGTGATTTTTGCAAGTTGAAGGAGAAAATACGAGTTGGAAACAAAGAATAAAGAACAAAAAATTTAACCCTCAAAGTTAGTGTAAGCATCAAATGTTAGAATGACTAACTATGTTGCCAAGTTGCCTCTAAGAGCTAAGTGGAGATGGGGCATATAAGTCAAGTGGAGGAGTTTTGGGGAGTTGAAGAACAAGTTGTAGCATTCAATGAAACTGATATATGTTTGGAGACTTTTCTCATGTTAGTGGAGCATGATGTCATCTTCTTCAAAGAAATTTTATCCTCTAGTGCCTTTTTAGGCCAATGGGAGAGCTTGAACACCTTTTTGACCTTGGAAGGTTAATTTGATAAGTGAAAATTAGTGCCTAAGTGGTTTGAAGGTGGTTGAGACTAATCTACCTCTTCATCTTCTTTGTTTGAGCTCCATGGAGGGTGGTTTAAAGGTATTTATTGATTTTTGAGAGCTTTTTTCTCCTCTCCCTTCCCATTTCTCCTATATATTCCTTTTCTTCTCTATTGTAAAATATATGTTCCTCATTTTAGTATGGTGTATCCCTATCAATTTATGTAAGAAATAACCTTAAAATTAATAATATTATCCATTTTACCTATCTCTTTACCTACACTTTGTGTTTTAGTTAGTTTGTGCATGATTGACTTATGAAGGATCCTTCTTCCATAGTGATTGTCCTCTCTTTATTACCTTTTTGAAGGTATTTAAAGGTGATTTTAGGTATGAATTTGTTATTTTTTGATCATTAATTAAGGTATAGTGTGAGTTTTGATACTCCTCCATGCTTCATCTCTTGTCTAGTGAGCCTAGTTTAGGAATATTGATGCAAAATGATCAATTTGAGAGATTGTGTGAGTGAGGGTTATATTTGATCTTCCTTAGTGTTAATTTCATGAAATTTAGAGTGCATTTTAGTTTGGTGTATCACCATTTATATGATTTTAGTTATCCCTTACAACCATTTCACCCTTTTCCAAGTCAAAACTAGTAGTTTAGGTGATCTACTAAGATGAACTGGCCTTATCTGGAGGTTCATACCCATCATAGGATGCCTAAATCTTGGGGTTGATCCCATTTTGTATCTAGGAGTGAGAGATCCTAATGTGTTAGGTTGTGGAGCTAAAAGCTTCAACTATGCAGACATGGAGGAGGTTGCTAAAGTTTCAGAGACACCGACGTTGACAGTATAACCGACGTCGGTCATGATGAATGCAGAAGGCAACCAGCATCGGCAGGGAGTCAATCGACATTGGTCAGCACTAGTTAGATAGGGACTGACGTCGGTCACCTATGTGTTCTAGAACTGTTTGTTGCACGAACAATTAGTTTGTTGAACTAATTGTTTGCATGTAAAGGCTATTTCGAGTCTTGAGCTGCGTGTCTATTATTAGTAAACTAAGAGTCTATGTTATTGTTTAAGTCTGGGATCTATTTATAGACCCATTGTCATGTATTGTAATGATGAGCTAAAAAGGAAGGCAAGGAAGATCCTTCCATTGTAAGATCATTGAGTTGCAGGTTGTTGCAAGCTCATAGGAGATCTACATGTGTAAGTATGGTCTGTTGAATTACAGGTTGCAGGTTCATGGGAGATCTACTTGAAGTACTTTAGAGTGCTTGGTACTGGTAGGGTTATTACTGACTAGTTGGAGAGGTGAACACCAATTCTGTGTGTGAGTTGTGTGTTGGGACCGTTTTTGGTAGGAGAGTGAACTCTTGAAGAATTACTGTACACTTGAGGTGTGGGAAGCCTCTAGAAGGTGGGAGAAGAAGTGGCATCTTCTTTATTGTATGATTTTTTGTACGAGTATTAATACAAAATTGTGTATTGTCTCTCATATTTTGTGTTATTTGTGAATTCTAGTTACTTGTACTTGTGGTTAATTCTGCATGTTTAATTGCTTGTATTTGGTAATCATATTGTGCTCTTTTTGAGGAGCAAGATCCTAACAAGTGGGCTCAAAATAGGTGTGTTGTTCTTGGATTCCCCAACAACTGGTATCAGAGCTTTTGGTTGGGATACTAACAGGTTGGATTAGATCTGGTTAGTGTGTGTTGATTACAGGTTACTCACAGGGGTTTCTATTTGAGTGGGAGTAGAGCAATGCCAGAAGAAAGTAGACTATGAATGGAGAAGTTTAATGGCAAGAACTATCAATTATGGAGGATGCAAATTGAAGATTATCTGTATTAGAAAGATTTGTACTTACCGTTGGGTGGGGTTGATTGCAAGCCCCGGGATATGAAGGATGAAGAATGGAAGGTTCTTGATCGGAAGGCTCTGGGATCTATAAGGTTGAGTCTTGCATCATCTGTGATTTCCAAATTATCACACACTAAGACAATGGTAGAGTTGATGGAATCTTTGGAAAATTTATATGAAAAACCCTCAGCTTTGAATAAGGTATTTCTTATGAAGCAATTATTTAATTTGCAAATGTTGGAAGGTGGATCTGTTCATAGTCATCTTAGTGATTTCCATGGTTTGGTAAACCAGTTAAATTCAATCAATATTGTTTTTGATGATGAAATTAAGGCTCTCTTAATCTTATGCTCATTACCTAAAAGTTGGGAGAGTTTGGTAATGGCAGTTAGTAATACTGCATCTGCTTCAAAAATCTTAAAAGTGGATGATATTGTGAGTGTAATCTTGAATGAAGAGATTCACAGGAAAAGCACAGGTGAATCATCAAGAAATGCTTTGAGTGTGGAAAGCAAAGGAAGGCAAAGAGAGAAGATCAAGTGTGGGAGATCAAAGTCAAAGATAGGTAGGAGATCCAAGTCTAGGTATGGCAGAATAACCTGCTGGAAGTGTGGAAAGAAAGGGCACTTAAAGAGAGATTGTTGGTTGGGTGAAGATCAGCATGAAGGACATGAAGAAGAAGCAGATGTTGCAAATTTTGTTGCACAGGATGCTCTGGTATGTTCTTTGGATAAAGTAGAATCTTGGGTTTTAGATTTTGGTGCCTCTTTTCATGCATCCCCAAATAGGGAATTTTTTCATGAGTATGTCCAGGGAGACTTTGGAGAAATTTGTTTAGGGGATGGTAAGCCTTGTCAGATGGTTGGCAAAGGGAAAGTGAAGCTAAAATTACAGACAGGTAACACATGGATGTTGAAGGAGGTCATGCATGTCCCAGTTCTAGAGTGAAATTTGATTTCTGTAAGAAGTTTGGGTGATGAGGGTTGCACAGTAACTCTCACAGTAAACACTTGGAAGGTTACCAAGGGTGCACTTGTTGTAGCAAGAGGTAAGAAAGTAGGTACGCTTTATCTATCTACTTGTATTACTGATTCTCTTTCTAGGTTATCTACTTCAACTGTAGATTCAAAGATGTGGCTTAATAGGCTTGGTCACATGAATAAGAAGGAGATGCATGTTCTTGAGTCAAAGGGTATGCTTTCGGATTTGAAAATCATGAATCGAGATTTTTGTATGCAGAAGAAGAAGGTAACATTTCTTGAGGAATCTGATGTTCATGACAAGAGCAGGAAAGCCTTGGTTTTTAAGGAGAAGATGATGGATAGGTATTAGTTGAAGGCACTGAAGAATTTTGAGTAGATCAAGGGTGATTTGGATAAGGGTTTGATCTAAAAGGAGCTCGCGGGTATAAGTCATTTCTCACAAGAAAAACACAGAGACCGATGTCAGTTAGAAAATTGACATCAGCATCCAGATAGGGACTAATGTTAGCTATGTGTAGCCTAATGTTAGTGACTTAGGGATAGATAAACACCAACGTCAGCCAGGGGGAACCGACGTCGGTGATGAGGTAGTCGCATGGAACTGACGTCGGTCGGGTGCAAACTGAGATGTGACTGACATCGGTCACTGAGACGGATTTTGGTTGGAAAGCAAGCTGTCAAGGAGTCTCAAGCACCCATATGGAGGACTTAAAGGGTAAGTAAGCCTCAAATTTGTCATTTCCATTCTTTACACTACTTTTTGCTCACTGATGGTAAAGAACCAAGAAGTTGTTAAAGAAGCTTGTGCATGATTGCCTTATGAAGGATCCTTCTTCCATAGTGATTGTCCTCTCTTTATTACCTTTTTAAAGGTATTTCAAGGTGCTTTTAGGTACAAATTTGTGATTTTTTTATCATTAATTGAGGTATAGTGTGAGTTTTGATACTCTTCCATGCTTCATCTCTTGTCTAGTGAGCCTAATTTAGGAATATTGATGCAAAATGATCAATTTGAGAGATTGTGTGAGTGAGGGTTATATTTTATCTTCCTTAGTGTTAGTTTCATGAAATTTAGAGTGTATTTTAGTTTGGTGTATCACCATTTATATGATTTCAGTTATCCCTTACAATCATTTCACCCTTTTCCAAGTCAAAACTAGTAGTTTAGGTGATCTACTAAGATGAACTGGCCTTATCTGGAGGTTCATACCCATCATAGGATGCCTAAATCTTGGGGTTGATCCCATTTTGTATATAGGAGTGAGAGATCCTAATGAACCCTCTCACAAGGGTGAAATTCTATTCTACAATAGTTACCTATGTAAAGAGGAATTGGGAGAAGTAGGAATCATTCAACTAAAGGAAAATTACCTCCCTCTAGGATTGGTTTCCTTGGAAATAAAATTTGATTTGGTTTCTTAAGATTAATACCAAAGGCATCCAAAAGTGAATGAGTCTAAATTCAAAATGAATAATCTAGGAGATGAATATGAACCACTCACTATCTAGATGACCTCATCTAGAGAAGGTAATGAATAATTGTCATTCTCAAAAACATTATTTAAGTTTTTGAAATCAACACACAGCTCAATCTCCCCACTCTTCTTTTTGAATATAACTAAATTATCCACCTAAGTAGAATTCATGATAGGAAACATTATTTTTCACTCAAAAACGTTTCCAATTCCTTCTAAATAGGAGGCTCCAGGATAGGATTTACTAGTCTTTATCTTTACCTGAATGGTTTGTGGTCTACCTTAAGTGGAATTGTATGGGTGATGACCCTTGAGTTGAAAAATTTTAGGTCTTCATATGTCCATGCAATCACATCTTTGTATTGAGTGAGTAGATTATTCACCCTTTACCTTTCTTCTTGAGTGTAGTTGAGACTAATCTTAACATAGTGTAGGTCATATTCATCTCCTAGATTATTCCTTTTGAATTTAGACTCATTCACTTTTGGATGCCTTTGGTACTAATCTTAAGAAATGAAATGAAATTTTATTTCCAAGGAAACCAATCCTAGAGGGAGGCAATTTTCCTTTAGTTGAATGATTCCTACTTCTCCCAATTCCTCTTTACATAGGTAACTATTGTAGAATAGAATTTCACCCTTGTGAGAGGGTTCATTAGGATCTCTCACTCTTAGATACAAAATGGGATCAACCCCAAGATTTAGGCATCCTATGATGGGTATGAACCTCCAGATAAGGCTAGTTCATCTTAGTAGATCACCTAAACTACTAGTTTTGACTTGGAAAAGGGTGAAATGGTTGTAAGGGATAACTAAAATCATATAAATGGTGATACACCAAAATAAAATACACTCCAAATTTCATGAAACTAACACTAATGAAGATAAAATATAACCCTCACTCACACAATCTCTCAAATTGATCATTTTGCATCAATATTCCTAAACTAGGCTCACTAGACAAGAGATGAAGCATGGAGGAGTATCAAAACTCACACTATACCTTAATTAATGATAAAAAAATCACAAATTCATACCTAAAATCACCTTGAAATACCTTCAAAAAGGTAATAAAGAGAGGACAATCACTATGGAAGAAGGATCCTTCATAAGGCAATCATGCACAAACTAACTAAAACACAAAGTATAGGTAAAGAGATAGGTAAAATGGATAATATTATTAATTTTAAGGTTATTTCTTACATAAATTGGTATGGATACACCATAATAAAATGAGGAACATATATTTTACAATAGAGAAGAAAAGGAATATATAGGAGAAATGGGAAGGGAGAGGAGAAAAGGAGTGAGAGATCCTAATGAACCCTCTCACAAGGGTGAAATTCTATTCTACAATAGTTACCTATGTAAACAGGAATTGGGAGAAGTAGGAATTATTAAAATAAAGGAAAATTGCCTCCCTCTAGGATTGGTTTCCTTGGAAATAATATTTGATTTCGTTTCTTAAGATTAGTACCAAAGGCATCCAAAAGTGAATGAGTCTAAATTCAAAAGGAATAATCTAGGAGATGAATATGACCTACACTATGTTAAGATTAGTCTCAACTACACTCGAGAAGAAAGGTAAAGGGTGAATAATCTACTCACTCAATACAAAGGTGTGATTACATGGACATATGAAGACCTAAAAGTTTTCAACTCAAGGGTCATCACCCATACAATTCCACTTAAGGTAGA